>SNQJ01S0015634.1:37744-54164 GCA_010110895.2 Picea sitchensis | reverse complement strand
GAAACCCTGCACACTCAATGAAACTGAGTCAATAGCACCTGTATATAGCAATAGTAAAACATCTTGTCATCAATCATGACACATCATCATCAAGGTTAAGTGGTTCACCATCATAAAAATCCATATCACTTGCGAGCAAGTGTCCTCAAAGGATAAGTTTTGTCAGTGCGCCAGAGTGGGATGTTACAATGGTTGATGCATGGTTCGATACAGGTGTTGGTTCATGGTTGATGCACGATTTGGTATAGGTGTTGATGCATGGTTGATGCACTTTTTGTGGTACAGGTTGTAGTACATGGTTGATGTTTGGTATGGTACAGGTTGTAGTAAATGGTTGATGCTTGGTATGGTACAGGTTGGTGGTTTGGTACATGCTTGGTAGAGGCATGCGTTGATGATGTTGGACATCTAGTTGAGAGATGTTGGTATATGATCCATGTGAGAGGATCTAGTTGAGTATCGGTGACAGTGATAGGTTGGAATGGTTGACTGGTTACATGTTGATGTGACAGGTTGGATATAGTGACAGGTTGATGTGATAGGTTGGATACAGTGACATGTTGGATTCGGTGACAAGTTGGATTCAATGACGGGTTGATATAGTGACAAGTTGACAGTGACAGGTTGGACACAATGACAAGTTGGCAGGTTACAGGTTGATGTGACAGAGGTAGTGACACTGGAAGTGATAGTGACAGTGGCAGTGTCAGTGGTAGTGATTGTGTTAGTGACAGTTGGTCTACACTTATATTTCATGGCAGCAGTACAGAGCAAGGAAAGGGGGTTGTAGCCTCCTTCTAGTTGGTGTCATAGAACACAAGGATTTGGAGCTTCCTTCAGGTTCGAGCTTGACAATCAGGGGGTTGTAGCCTCCTTCTAGTTGGAGCTAGAGAATTCAGAGAGTTGTATCTTCCTTCATGTTGGTGCATGTAAATCAATGGGTCAGTGCCTCCTTCCAGTTGGTCTTGGAGAAATTGGAAGTTGGTATTTTCTATGAATGTATTCTTGATATATATAAGAAAGCATTCTGTGGTTTTCTCCCGTTTGGGTTTCCACGTAAATTTTTGTGTATTGTGTACTTGATGTGATTTTGATTATGTTTACATGCTCATGATATATTGATGATATAATGTTGATAAATTTGTCATATATGTCGTGTGGTTAAGAGTGGTAAAGTGCTCATACTGATTCTTCCCCCTCCCCCCCCTCTTTGTATTCCAACGGGAACCTACATCAATTCGATCTACTTTTGTTTTGCTCTCTTGAATCCTTTTTGTGGCATTGTTATTTTCATCTTGTTTAATGGACTAGGGTTTGTTGGAGAATTCATCATAGATCTTATACCTCATGATTTCTAATGGACAAAGTAAGGGCTTGCAACTAAATTTTAATGAAAAATTTCTCGGGGATAAGGATTTCACGTTATATATTATCACCCTATTAGGAGTGTGTTGACGTGTCTAAATGGCCCAACAACATTAATTGACACTCCCCGGTACAAATTCACAATTAGACCGTGCACCATTTGGTTTAGGAGACCCATCTGAAATTTGGTCTAACTTCCATTTTTGGTTATGAGGGTGTGGGTGGATGATTATGCAATGTAAATATGTATATGAAGAATATGTATGAAAAGAAATATAATCAAATTCTAATCTATCCTACCTTATCCTAGCTAGGAGCAAGTTATCGTAACCAAATGAGTTGTATAGAAACTAACATATGTTGGAAACTTCACTTGGGTAGTTGTCACGAAGAGGAAAAGTTAGAAACATGTGCATGAAAAAAATATAACCATAAAATTCCAAACTATATTATTCGCATACAACACAACTCATTTACACAGGACATGAAAAGATAAAGAGGAACAATAAAACTTTGAAAAATGTATAGATTGTGTTAGATTAGTCTATAAGCAAACACATCCTTAAAATCCATGTGAACAACATACATTCCGCTTGAAATAGTTCAAAACAAAAAAAACAAAAAAAAAACACATGCAAGTTGTTTTCCCTTTCCTAAAGTTCTTCTCAATATTCATTAACCTAGTATCTTCTCCAAAAAAAAAAAAATAGAGTGTATACCAAGCTTGAAGAACCCTTTCAAAGTGGGTCTCTTTTATATTTATAATTTTGTTCCATAACTCCCTTGTGACTATTTGTATTCCTTTAAATAAATTGTTACAAAATTGTTCACCTTCCCTCTACTTGATGACATGTGTACAAAGTAAGGACAAAATTGAGGGTAGTTTAGAAAAGACAAAATAGAGTATAGGTGATAGCAATTTTGAAATGGTTATTTCATCTTTTATGGACTCCTATCTCGAAGATATGTTGTCCAGATTTCTAGCTGATCATACAAAGATACGAGTCTATGATATGCAAGCTCTACTATGGTGGTCGTATGCATAGATACGTTGTCATCGAGGTTCTGCATATATTTTGATAATGTGGCCAGGAACGTCTGAACCATAGTATGGACCTTTGTCGATTGAATGAGGTTTTGTTCTATTAGTTTTCTTGTTACTATGGTGGTTGAATCAGTGACCTCCCATGTGCAACTTGTGTTTTCCTATATCTTGTCGACAATTTCCTCCATTACAAGGTTTTTTCCAAGTTCTTCTAGTTGGGGGATTCGATATATCTTGATCAATTCTTGCACTACCTTGTGTATGCGTGAACAGATCACCATTGAGATATTTTTTTCTTAGTATTCCTTTTGTCTTGCTTGTTGGCAGCGATATAATGCATAGATGTCCATTTTCGTTTCCCTAGCCGAAGGACGATAGAGCTCGACCAGTGCAACTAGGTTTTCTGAAATCCATGTATCAATATTTTTCATGCCCTCCCAAATAATGTTGAATTGTGTGAGCTTAGTCTGCACCCTACTATGTTGATCCATGATTATAGAAACTATGTCTTGAAACATGTGCAGGTGAGTGTACATGTCGATAATGACTTCCTCCAACTCAGTTTTGACATTTTCCATGCTATCTTTGAAGCTTTGTAGGCTACCTTCATCTACCTTTACCTGTTGAATCATTTCCTCAAGCTTCATAATCCTCACTTCCTTCTCTACATTCTACTGGCATAGGTTTTGGACATTGCCTTCTATGGAGGTCATGAAGGCATATCCAACAGAGGCTATGGCAACGAGGTATTCTCTAAGATCTCTTGTTACAGGGGTCTATGTAACAAATTAGTTCGGATCTCCTCCCATTGTAGGTGCCTTCTTCACTTGTTCTTGCATAATTTTTCCCAAAGCATTGTCGTAGGTTAATTTATTCAAGTTAGGGACCTCTGCTTCTTTGATTGTACTAGGTGTGGCATAGATCCTTGGTTGTATTATCCAACCCACCAAGAATTTCATTGTATATGTTCTTGGTTTTCTTTTCCAGATGTTAACATTTGGCCATGTCTTCAGGCTAGAATGATGTTATGGGTTGTCCCCTAGCATTGCAGACATACATGTTTTCCAAATCCACATGTTTCAATATCCAGGTGATAGCGTCACTACAAGGGAACACAACAACATGGGTTGCTAATCTAAATATACCAGACTTTCTAATATTCTTAAAAATATTTAGTTCATCATGGTCCTCAGCATCAATAGAAAAAACAAAAATTTAAACATTTTATACACATCCCCCCATATGAGAACACCTTCTACCTTATCCAAGAATCTGAAAGTGTCGTTGTACATGGCCCCAAAAAATTTTGGTTCATATTCAATATGTCACCCACTTCTGAAGGCATCAGTGGAAGGAACTTTACTGGCCATTTTCTTCCTCGGAGACATGTCTAAACCTAGAAATTAAAGGTGGGATCAGTGTAAGGAAAAAATCATAATTGATACATATAAATTTGGAAAAAATTACCTAACTATCTAATAATAAATGCCCAAGGAATCATTGGTGCTAATGTTGGGTGGCAGATCGTCATCTGACAATGATAAAATGATAGCAGGCATGGTTTATTCCTTTACTGAAAAGTTAGGTTTGTGATGAGGTCAAAAAGGCCAAAATCAGAGTAATTCTTACAAACTGTTTTGATGGTTATTTGAGGGTTTAGTGCCAACTTCTCTGATAGTTTAATGCATACATTGGAAGAATTGGTGTGACAATTTCTGATAGGTTTATGTGTGCATCGGGAAATTTGATGGGGATATCATCGGTGCAACTGAAAATGTTTGTAAAAAATCCTATGAAGTGATTGAACAAGTTAGTTTTAAGTTTGTCGATGAAGAGGAGGGGTCGTGAAGAATCGGAAAAATTAATATTAACTCCTCTGATTTATCGGAGGAGTTGATGTTAAAGGTCTTGAATAAATAGGGGAATTTAATCTTAATAGTGTCGATTGGATGGAAAAACAAAGTGATGATGAACTAAGTCTTAACATAGGGTTTGAGCATGAGTTTTGGTCATGAGAGGTTCATATTGGGAAAGGACTTTGTCAAAATTTAGGTGTGGAAACTACACGGGATCTTGGTTAAAAATATTCCATTGGTGCTTATAGGATTTATGACATTCTAAGGGTTCAACTTTGGATACTATCATCTCTAGAGAAGAATATGGTCGCAGGTAGTGTGTGCGACACTCAAAGGTTTGAATAGATAAGCCTATGGCTATGGCCCTTAGGGAGCCTATGGATATGGCCCTTAGGGGGGGTGAACAATCTGAGAGAAAAGAGTAAGGTTTGGGAAATGATGTGAAAAGGGGATTGGTTGAACAGCCAAGGGTGAGAGAGGGAGAGGAACTATGTGTTGGGTAGAGGTGGAGAATTGTCATCGTGAAGACCTTGGGAAATACAGGTCCAATGGGTAAAATTAAAGCTAAAAATACCTAACCCTCAAATTGTTTACCAGTAAAAGAATGGATGCATGATCGAGTTAGGGATTACCTAACGAGTAGCCAACATGTGGAGGGTGTTGGTTGGTTGAGAGAAAGGATATTTGGGATCGAATTTTCTTCACTTGGGGCCTACTCCCCTTTCCTCAGTTTTCAATGAGACAACAAGAACCGAGGGTCGAGTGCCTATTTATAAGTTTGAGCGAATTAAGAAATAAATGTGAATGGGAGGAAAGCCTTAAACCGATGGAGTTGGTGACAAGTCCTCCGATGTGCATTAGAGGACTTTGTGGGAAATCCTTTGATGCACATCGGAGGACTTGGTATGGAGAGTGTCGATATTCATTAGAGGAAATGGTAGCATCTCCTCTGGTTTGAGAAGAGGAGTTCATAGGAACTCCTCGTATCAAATCGAAGAAGTTAGCATCAAGTCATGTGGTGGAAAGGATCTTTTAGAGGAAAAACATGAAGTGGTTCAGTAGTTATCGACATGGTGGGAAGGAACTCCTCTTATGTATCAGAGGAGTTTGTGGTAACTCCTCTGATGTACATTAGAGGAGTTTACATTAACTCGCCCGAAATATAAGGATTTAACTTAAAGTTTTCTCAAGTTTTTAAAGTCGAAAGATCTAGACTTATCAAAAACATGAAACTTGAAGAGCATGTTTAGAGTGGGAGGAACAATGCATCGAGAAGGTACAAGTTGAAAAGTTTTCAAAGATGGAAAAAATAGAGGGGCTCAATTTTCTTGAGGAAGATTTGCGAGTAAATTACAAGAAAATGGAGGGTTGTTAGTGCTTGGCACAACAAATGGTGACACACTAGGAAAATCCATGAATCTCTACGAAGTGGCATATAAACACAAATATTTGAGGAGGGGGAGCATTGTAATGCATGACTGAAGAGAGAAATAATAGGTCTCATAGCTCTTTTTTAGAATGTAGATTTTGACAAGACAAAGTTTGTATGATACAAAGGGGAAGTTAGGACATTGCCTTCAAACAAACTGAATATCAACATGTACTTATTCATATGGAAATGACTTTGATGGAGGCATGAGGAGTACTACAGAGAATTGAGACATCAGGAATGTTGAAAATACAAGTTATTATGCATTTCCCATGGTGTTGCTCCACTGCGAATGAGCTCCCATAGCCCCAACGAAGTCACAAGACTTGCTCCACTACTAACGAGCGTCCATAGCCTTGGATGAGATACTTGCATGTCCCACATGATTTGGAATGATTTTCCCCAAGCCTATACCTTTTTTAAATTCAATTCTCTTATGTTTAGAGATAGGTGGATGAGGGGATTCCATTTTTCCTTTAAAGGCACTAGGGATGACACCTGTGATGGTGAGATTTTCCAAATTGAATATAGAAGAGAAAAATCCATAAGTAACTTTCTCTGGGGTACTACAAATTTCTCTTCCAAAACCACATATTCTTGTTCCAAACAATACATAAATTTGTTCTTAAGCCACGCCCTTGGCTCCTCACTTTGTCACGTTTAAAAGTACAATGCTCGTATATTGATGAGCTATGTTCCTATACTAAGTCTGAATTAAAGTGATGAATAACAAGGCTACACAATTAGGGAGTTTTGGTATGAGGGACAAGTCACAAAGTCATTAGGCTATAGACACCAAATGCATTACGATTTTAGAGGCATGTTCGGGCCCAAGCTATCGATGGTTTGAGAATTTCAAAGTGAT
Organism: Picea sitchensis; assembly: GCA_010110895.2. Taxonomy (NCBI): domain Eukaryota; kingdom Viridiplantae; phylum Streptophyta; class Pinopsida; order Pinales; family Pinaceae; genus Picea; species Picea sitchensis. The sequence goes on along the minus strand of SNQJ01S0015634.1, from coordinate 47,604 downwards.
AATTTTCAAGAGGGAAAAATAAAGCCTGCAAATCAAACAAGCTATAAGACATCGATTGTATGCAAAGCAAACATTAATGAAATAAAAAATTAGAAGAGAAAAAAATGTATTTATCTACAAGAAGAGAGCGGCCACATGGGCTAGCTAATGTAGTGTTTAAAGATTTGGCCATTTGCAGGGAGGAGGTCAGCTTCCCCTTCAATATTTTGTAACCAGTAAGTTACTTGGCCAACATTCTCTTTGATCATAAAAGGTCTAAGCCACAATTGTTGGAATTTTGAATTTTTTCCTTTGTCCTCATGTGGCTTGTCCCAATTGAGAATGAAATTGCCAACTTGGAAAACAAAATTACCAACAGACTTTTTATCAAACCATCACTTAATGTTCTGTTGATGAGCTTCAAACTTGGTTTTTACCTTGGCGTGATTTTATTCCAATATGAGAAAAGTATCAATACGTCGTTGGATGACGGTACATTCTCTTTTGCAAGACTGTTGGTAATTTGTAAGGAAGGAAGATAGATGTTTGAAGGTACAATAACTTATTTCCCATAGATAATAAAATATGGAGAAGTCCCTATAAACTCCTTAGGCATTATACGGTCAACTCAGAGGGCATTGGGTAAGGATTTATGCCAATTTATTTGGTGATCAATTACAGTTTGCTTGAGGATTTTGGTTAGGTTCTTGTTTGTGGATTCAGCCAAGCCATTTCCTTGAGGATAATAGTTGGATGCATATTTCAAAGTAATCCCCTTTTCCAAATAAAACCCAGACAATTTCAATGATGAAAATTATGTTGCATTATCAAACACAAGAGAGTTGGGCATCCCAAACGTCGTGATAATGTGTTGTTCAAGGAAATTTATTATCACTTCATCATTCACCTTAATAAGTGGTATTGCTTCAGTCCAACACATAAAATAATCAATAGTGGTTAAGATATACCTTTGTTGCTTGTAGGAATGAGGATTGATCTCAACAATTATGTCCAACCACCATTGTTCGAAGGGTTATTCAAAAAAAACATATTTAGGTGGAACAATGGCCTTATACGCTCTTCCAACATATTTTTGGCATGCTTCGCAACTTTGTGAATATGCATGAACATCCTTGAATAGTGTCGACCAATAGTACTTGCCTATGAATATCTTGTGAGTTGTTGTATCTCCTGAGAAATGACCTCCTGTTGGCCCATCATGCATATCTTTAAGGACTCTATCAACATCTGATTTTTTAAGGCATTGAAGTAGTACTCCATCATCATTTTTGGGGGAACAAGACACCATGCACTAGCTAATATTGTAAATATTTCAGTTTAAGTGCCCTTTTTTGCTTACCATTGAGGTGATATGGGGTCATACCATGCTAAAGGTAATACTTGATATCATTATAGTATGAGTATTCAACAACCAGAATGTAAGGAACATGTTGTTTGTACATAGTTGGATCCTCTTGCCATCCATCCTCCTCTTGATTTTCATCACCCATGTCTTTTGTTACCAATTTTAAAAGGCCTTGACCTTTGACAATGTTATCCAGTTTGAATTCCAAGTCATATTCTTGTAGGGATGTCATCCAGTTAACTCGTCTCTCTCTCATCTCTCTTTGAAAAAATAGAGATGCGACCTCCAGGTGATGAACGATCACTTTACTGTGGTTCTTCAAATATAAGGTCTGAACTATTTAGTTGCTTTGTTGACCACAAAAAATTGATTATCCACCAGTGGGTAATTCAGTTCAGTGCCTTGTAATCCAGTGCTCATGAATTTGATGTGGCATTCATTCCCTTGCTCATCCTTTTGTGTGAGAACTACCACAAGGAAATGATCATACGAAAAGGTGTAAAGCAATAAGTCCTTGGTGAAATCTAGACTTTGTAGAGATGGTGTAGCGACTATAGAGACTTTGATGTTTTCAAAGGCCTCTTTTTTTATGAATTTCCATTTGAACTGAACATATTTCTTAATCATCCATTGAAGTGTCTCTGTGATTTCAAAAAAGTATGGGATCAATCTTCTTATGAATTTGACCTTGCCACTAGTAAATTTGGGTCATTTTGCGATGACAATTTCAACGCTCTTGCGATGTTATTTCATGGAGATTGCGACGAATATTGAGCTCCTCAAATGTCACTTCACATGTCATGGTGAGTGTGATGAACCTAGGATAATGTCGGAAGAGTGACGAATCAAGGAAATCGTCGCAAGAGCAGTGACTCAAGGAAGTTGTCGCAAGCAAGATGACCTACGGTGGTCATCGCAAGAGAGACTACCTACAGTGCTCGTCGCATGAGAGACGACCAACAGTGATCATCACAAGAACAAAAACCAAAAAATCTCATCGCAAGAGAGATGAGCAGAGTAGTTCTTGCGACGAACTATTAAATCATAAAGTATCATTGACGGTAATGATAGTTCTTCGCTCTTACAATGACCCTAGTAGTTCTTGCGACAAACTATCAATACTATCGATGATCCCCTTTGTCACAAGAGAAATGACCTATCTAAGTTTCTGCAATGAACAATTTGTCGCGAGAGCGATGAACGAAGTGTCAATAATTGCGATGAACTATCAATACTATCGACGATCCTATTTGTCGCAAGAGAAATAACCTATCCTAGTTTTTGCGATGAACATTTTGTCGCAAGAGTGACGAAGCGTCGATAGTTACAATGAACTATCAATACTATCGACGATCTTGTTCGTCGCAAGAGCGACAAAATATATCTATTTTAAGAAAATAATAATAAATATTAATGCAAGAATGAGGTGTGTGGATGTTGGTATGGTCATTCTTTGCAAATATTCCATATGATCATGAACTTTGTGCAACTCCAGGTGGTATTATGGGATGAATTCATTTGTATAGATAGGATAACATTGGATCTATTCCAACATATCATATACAAAAATGGGAAATGAATTCTATACATATCTCTATTGAAGTCTTATAGAAATGAAGCAAGATTGTGAATAAACTGAATAAGTAACCCCATACATCATAGTAGAAAATTTTAAAATTGAACAACAAGTGAGCAATAAGAATAAAGTCTTGTGAAAGGGCTCCATCTACTACCATTGCAAAAGTATTTGGTTCATGCAAGAGTGTGTTCTTCTTCAATTTTATTCTTGTATAGTTTGAGTCCATAGCATTGGATATGAAAACCACCATGGAAGAAGTAGAAGTAAATCATAATGAGGGTCAAAGAACAATATCTCTACATGATAGCAAGGAAAAATAATTGAAACAAGCATATCAGGTTTTTGAAATATTTGGAGAAGGCACAAATGTCAAGCCATTGAAAATTGTTTATTTAATAAGGGAGTTGAGGGGATCAAACACAATTACAGTAGTCTATTCAAATTTTCTATTCGTTTTATTTTCTTCTTGCTATTACATTTTTTTGACAATGTTCTTTTCCATGTATTCTCTTTGCAAATATTTTTTATATTGTCAATTTTGAGGTTAGCCTATTACAATGAAAAGCACAAGACACTTGTAAATAGAGATCAAAAGTAGACATAAACACAACTTCAATTAATATTTCAAGTCAACTAAAGGATGTCAAACAATCAATGTTTGACAAAAAGAAAAGAAAATTGATAGCACCAAGGAAAAATAAACTTGGCAAAGTGGAAACTAGAGCCATGAAAATTGTCTATGCATATGTCAATCCACATTAAAAACACATAGCCAAATTGTCTATGCACACTAAATTGTCTATGGATATGCCAATGCACATTAAAAACACGTTATGTAAACAGTAATAGTACATATCCCATAATAAATCACACTCGATATACTAGTACTCTAAGCTGATACAATGGAGTTACTAGTATAGATTCCATGTGCTTCTCTTATTCCTTACCAGTCATCGAGCTATCATGTTCTTCTACTCAGAAGTGGTATCTATATCTCATTCATTTCAAATACTCTATTGCATAATTATGGTTATGCTTATACTATGATATCCAGGGGATTACTTATACACAACCACAAAAAACCAAGTTGAAGTATTAGATTAGTTGTGTGAATCATATGATATGATGAACTAAAAGGAATCTTATATTCTACATACTTGGGTGTGGTTTATTAGATAGGATGAATGAACCCATAGTGGCCCACAAATGATGGTAATGTCAAAATAAATAAATAAAAGGAACCTTAAGAAGTTATAAAAAGAAGAAAAAAGACAAGACATGTCTGATCTTTGATATTCTAATGTGTAGAATTGCATTGATACAACATCTAGAGCATCTGCAAATGCATGAACTCTATATAGTAGTAAATAAAAACATAATTATATTTAGTTTTTAGTAAAAAATAATAATAATACGATGTGTCAATAAATCCTAATAGAAATTAAAACCAACAAGATTGCAAATAGTAAACACCATTTATATTCTTTTTTGTAAGATCCATATGAGAGGACATTAAATATTGACACACACATCTCAGATGTGATGGCCTGAATAAGATCCTCTTGGTTTTGAGAATAATTTATTGGATCTATCTGATCTTGGAGAAAATCTCCCTCGATCTAAAGGAGCAACAACGAAGTCAACATTGACTATGTCGTTGATCTGTTGGATCGAGAGAGGTTTGCTCCAAGAATAAAGGGCTCCAATAAAATTTTCTCTACTGAACAGGTCCAACCACGTGAATATGGAAGATCCTATGGCCCCTTCCTCCCCCCCACACGTCTCTCTCAATTCCCCAATACCTAATCTATATTGTATTAAAAAATATGCATTAAAAATATTCAAAATTGATAAAAAGTGATTATAAAGCTATAAATGAAGTTTATCATTCAAAGGCATATGTCATAAAAAATAGTTTTTATAAATGATATTTATCATTCAAAATATGTTACAAATATACTAGTTATATAATGTACATCTATCTGTCTTATAAAATTAGTATACATCATCAATTTATTTTTGTCTTCTTTTGTGGTTTCCAGTTCTTAAGTAATTCATCCATCTCCATGTCTTCGTTTAATGGGTGCTCTTCAACACCTGATGTTGCTTAAGTCCTTTCACGTCAATCACGCCTAGTCTCGTACCCACGACGTTGAGGTTGTTGTGAGGGGCCATGATCTGGGATCTTTTCATCGAGTGACTTATAAAGAATTGCATTAAATGAGCATAAATTAAAGTACACCCTTAAAGAAGGAAAATATCAATAATGAAGAGACATAAGCATCAAATTTGAACACAAAAATTTGATAACGGAGTTCTTCCCTGGTGGACTACATCTTCGGGTCCTTCTCTCAAATGGGTAGGCTTTTCATTAACTCAACAAAAGAATTTTGAAAAATACATAAGTATACCTCATTCTGAAAACAAGATGTAAAATATTGCTCAGATCAGAAAACAGACAGCACCACTAAATTTGTGTCGTCAAATTACCCAAAAATGACTGTCTCCATACCTCGATCCGATTTTGGCACTCCCAGGCCCAAGAAGAATTTTGTCTCGATTTTTGTGCCCTACAACCTACAATTAATGTTGACGTACCTTGTATTGAAATGCATTCCCGACCGTACGCATGCGTGCCTCCTCCTGGGCTCTGGAGGATGCATCTTTTAAGTAAATAAATCGACATTTAATGCAATGAAAGGGTCGTTGGCCCATTGGTTATGGCGTGAGTATTAAGGCGTTAAGGAGGGAGGAGGTCTCGGGGCCAAACCCGCAAGCCTCCTTCTTTTGTCTTTATGGTTGTAAAAGTACATATATATAACCAAAGTTTGCCCCATTAGATTTGGCGAAGGTTCTAACCAGTGTTCTAACGATAGCTTATGGCTGAATTTGGTGCGATCCCACCAGATTTGGTGGATCTGCCAAATCGTATATTTTTTTTTAAATTTTCAAAAAAGGGTTGTCATTGGGCATTTTCCCACTGCCATGTGGCAGCCTCCTATTTAACCACGTCATCCATTTCACCGTCAACCTGCCATGTCATCACCATGTCATCGTACGGATGCCATGTCATTTCCAACTCACCATGCCACGTCAATCCCACGTCACTATACGAACTGCCACGTGGAAAAATCCTATTGTTCCACGGATCGGTCCAAAAGTGCCAAAAATGGGTGAAACGTGGCAGCCTCTGGTGCTATCACGTCACCATGTTGATGTCATGCTAACATCAGCATGACATGTGTCACCTCCTGCTCCTACCATGTGTGTTTTATAGATGTTGATGTCATCCGTACTAGTGTTGACGTCAGCAGTACAGATGCTGACTCATCCCTCGTGTTGATTGGGTTAGGTTGACCAAACTTTGACCGCGAATATCTTTCGATCTGTAACTCTATTTGACGAGTCATTTGTGCTATTAGAAATCCTGTGATGCGCTCTTCGTGATAATGTAATTTTCACTGAGTTTTGAGAACTTTGAATTTTTTCCCCTTTCTCTGTCTATTGAGGCCATTCTGAGCATCCTGAGTTGCTTCTGCGAGTTAAGAGTTGTTCTTAGTCTTCTCTAGATCCTTTTTGGATCAAGCCACCACCTACAAAAAAAAATATTAAATTTATATGGCCAATTTTTAAATATCATTGAAGTAGTTCATTAATATTAAAAAAAACCTTTGCAATGTAATTATTTACCTGGTCCACTAGTCAGCACCGTTGGAATGGTTCCCTATTCTCCTGATCTTCAGGTCGAGGAGGATCAAATATGACATTCTCTACCATTGAAACGACAAAATTTATAAGGACAAAATTGTAAATGTATTAGTAATAAAAATTAGAAGTACAAAATTTATAACTACGAAATTATTAAGTATATGATTAATATACAACCATTTTACCATCATGGGCCTCAGTCACAGAAACATTCTTGGGGTTGCACCCTACTAGGATGGGGTTGATGGGGAGAACCGTGATCTTCGAGCCGCGCTCCACTATCAATGCTCTATTTTCCATTACTAATGGTTTTGTTGATAGTGTTGCTCCCCTGATTAAAACAAAGTAAGACATTAAAGTTATGGACGATATCAAACATTTACGTATTTTATAAGTAATGAAAGGTTAATATGTACTGATTTTTATTTACCTTATCCCAAAAACTGGATCTTGGGGTCTTCCCGATGCTTTTCCTACAATCAAACATGGATTTATAGCCATACTTGTAACCAAGTTAGAGGTCTTCCTTTGTGGTTTAAATTCTGAAGTCATCGCCCTGCATTGCATAAGAGCATGTTTTTTTAATGTTTTTGGCTGCAATTACCTGAAAGTTGAAAGGAAATACAAATAATATTCTTAATATGTTTGGGTACTTACGATTCTTGACTATAACCTCGAGCAACCTCCCTGGCCTAGCTTGTGTTGGTCATGTTTGGAAATCCTTTCTTTGGTTTCCTTTGAAGTGTCAGGCAAGGTATCATCAAAAGTTTCAAGCATGTTATATATCACACTTTTATTTAGATCTAAAGAAAATTAAAGGTATTGAAATCAAAATATTGTAATTTACCTTGGGGTACCAGTTATTTTTTCTCCTGATTTTTTCAATATCTTTTATTTTGCATCATCAATGATCACCTTCCACTCCCTCTCTGGAATCGAGGGAGGACTCTTATACCTAGGGTTTCCTACCAAGATTCGTCTTTAAACATCCTGAGTATATTTTAAATATTCGCTCGCCACATAGGTGACCGCTTTTTTATTGAACGTGTCTACTCCAAAGAGGCCTTCGAGATAATGTTATAGCAATATTTGCCTCACCCTATGCAATATTGGACAGAAGGCCCTTTTCCATTTCCCTATGCAAACTTATCATCCATGTTTGTAAATCCCAGAGCTAAAAATACATATTTTTCCACATGTACGCATATTGCCTACTATACAACATGTGTATACGTAGGTTGTACCACTACAGCCCGCGTACATTGGGATTTGTACCAAAAAATGAAAATTAATGTCGGGTTTCCATGTCATGACAGGAGATCTATGATATGTGGCCTTCCATATACTGGAAAATTTCCGACTCGGCCCTTTAGTTCCGTTTGAAGGCTATATATGGGCCAATTCCAAGCTATGGAAAGAAGAGAAAGAATTCAACTTTGAGAGAAAAGTTACTCTGGAGGAATTATTTACTTCATATTGAGTCTGCATCCCTTTGTACTTTAAGTCTTAACACAGTGTTCATCCCCCAAGCTCTTCCATTATTGATTGATAACCTCATTGTTTCTCTTTTATGAGCTTGCCTTTGGTGGAGGATTGACGTGGCAGAGGCCTAGTTGGAAGGAACTTAGTTTCTCGATTCTGAACCGTGCCGACACAGAAGTCTGTAACATTTTCACTTTTGTTGATCATATATTAATAGAAATATTTTTTTCTCGTCCAATTGATATCTTGCAAATATTTGAATTATTATTCCGTGGGCGTATTTGTCATGTTTATTAATGGATTATGCTATTGAATGTGCTAACATCATTTATTATCACCATATGCTTTCTTTGCTTGGTTGTTGAGGACTAGTTGCAGGTATATTGCTTTGGGCCAAGTTCTCAAGGGTGGACTTCATCGAACGTCTGGATGAGGTAGGCCTTTTATCTTGTCTTGCTAGCATATTGTTTACATAGAATACTTGAGATGAGAGTTGATTTCTGCAGTCATTTCCATCTGTTGTAGTTTACCCTATACATAGAGAGATTTTCCTCGTAACAGATAATCCATAAGTTCTTTTTTGAGGTTGGAAATCTGGAAATTCCACCTCATGCGTAAGGTTTCCCAAAAAATCAACAAGGCCTTGTTCTCTAGGTGCCTATAAAAATGGTCGTTTCCTACACACAAAAAGATATGATCATTAATTTAAAAATAATCATCTAGATGATTTGTGTATGAGATGGACAACATGAAATGGTTAAAATATGAAAAACTACCTGGGAGTCTTATTTGTTTTAATGGAAGTCCATTATCGTCGACCAAAAATGTGCACGGAAGGCTCCCTGTGCTAGTCACACGTCTAGCTCCAGGAAATGCAACCATGTCAACCACATCATCAACCTCATCTCTATCACCACCTCTAGAGTCTGATCGATGTGTGCATGTCTGGTGGTGGTGTCATGGATCCTATCTAAATTAGATGTGGAAGATGGAGAAGTAAAAAGTACTCTAGAATTTGTATGACAGTCCACGTCAGGACTCTGTGGCGTCTCTGTAGCACCACTACTACCAACACCGGGCTGAACAGGCTCCAAAAATATCTTTATAAAAAAAAAAAAGGTTTTCCGTAAGATAATGTAAAATTTAAAAAACAGACTTTCATAATTGAACATATGAGTACATTAAAAAAAAAAATTATGGTTATTACCTATATGTGTTAAGATGTGACATAAGGAGATTGATCCTTTCTAGGACATCAGGAGTTTGATCTGGATGGTCTAACAAGCTAGCAAGTTCCTTGTTCGCTTTAATGATATTTTTTTTTATTAATACCATCGGATCAGGGGATGAATACAACCCCTCCTCATCGATGGAATCATGATCAACATAGTCTGCCGACTACATATAATTTCAACAAAATCAATGTTATTTCAGTGATATAAACAAATGAAATAATTGATCGCCACACAAATAAAATTATATAAACAAATAATAAAATTCACGTAAAATGAAAGTCGAATTTGATAATCATTTACATGTTCAGCATCTTGCCATTTTCCACGATCATCCTTCCACATTATAGTATAATTAGAACCCCCAAATATTTAAAAAATTGTTAACGATAACAAAAAAACTGATTTCCACCCAAATAAAATCAACCTCAACGATCAACCTCCCACGTTATTATAAAATTGGGACCGTGAAATATTTAAAACATTGTTAAATATATATATATATATATATATA
>SNQJ01S0015634.1:23864-37694 GCA_010110895.2 Picea sitchensis | reverse complement strand
CAAAGTGTCATGCCAACCATTTAGGTTTGTTGGGTCGAGACTAGACACTATAAATCCAGCGCTATGGGGTAGGGTTTCAGTAGATAGGGGTTGGGGAAAATCCAGACTAGGGTAGAGATAGAAGAGAAGGATGTCTTGATTCAGGCCCGAGCTAGATTCAATGTCAATTCCCATAGGGGAACTGTCAAAGAGGGAACACAGAATAGAGGGAAGCACCAGTGACCAGGAGAAATGAGAAGAAGCTGCTAAGGGAAGGGGAGAGTCCACAGAGAAATCCATTGAATAGCCAAGAGAAAAACAAACTTGGGAAGAAACATATCTTTCCAAATATGGGGCTTTCGCAGGGTTGGGAGAGACATACCCATCAACAAAACCAAGAGGAAATAGGAAGACCAATTCCAAACCCAAATCCAGATCTCCAAACGAATTTGCCGAGGCCAAAGCATAAGAGGAAAACAAGGAAGGACCCTCTGTCCAGATCGTCAAGCCAGACACATGAGGACACAATGTTGTGACTAAAAGGTGAAAACTGCCAGTTGGCGGTGACCAGGGTAGAAACTATGTTGGGTTCGAGGTATAATCGATGATGTCCTCATAAACTGCCATAATCATCAGCCAAAAGAACCACAGAATAAAAACCTTACCACTGGAAAAACCTAAGCCAGAGACACGAGAAAAGAACGACCACTACAACCAGTAGACACAGAGCCATTTTTAGGGCCTGCGGTAATAATCGGGATGCAGAGCCATTTTTTCTCCCTAATATCTCAAAAAATAAATGTTATTTCAGATATATAAACAAATAAAATAATTGATCGCCACACAAATAAAATTATATAGACAAATAATAAAATTCATGTATAAGGTAAGTCGTAATTTTTAATCCTTTACATGTTTTGTTGTTGGGCCTTTTCCACAATCATCCTACCACATTATAATATAATTAGAATCTCGAAATATTTTAAAAATTGTTAAAGATAAAAATAAATCGTTTGCCACTCAAATAAAATTATATAAACAAATAATAAAATTTACATTAATTCTAAATCGGAATTGTTAATTGCTTACATGTTAACGATAATATATATATATATATATAATGCAATAAGTAGAGGTTGCTTAAAGAGGTGTTTCATAAGTACTCGCACACCATTAGTCGATGTATCTATTTGATTCAAATGGTAATCCACTAATAACTCTTCCTCGGGAGATATCTTTTTTATTGCGCACACGACTACTTTATTCCCTTCGCGTCCCTCATAAATGCAATTTGGTTGCTTGTTTGTTGTCCCAGGTTGTGTGTTGTTTATAAACCATGCGATATTGCCGAAAGCTTTAGGCCTTCCATCAATGTATGTAGCCCCTCCCTTATTTTTATCATTGTTTATTAGTTGTATATAATTTGTGGCGAGTGCATATCCCTACATACTTCGCATGTACCGGACCAACCGCATCCAATTTCTATAATTGTAACACACTCCGACAAACTCCATCGATTCAGTTACTATATTGTATTTTACAATTATTCCATCCATGGAAAATATCCCCATGCTATGCAAAGAGGATGGTGCAATGTGATACGTCTTATTGTTGACAATGAAGTTAGTGTCCAACAAAGGCAATTCCTTAGGTACCCATTTTTTCACCAAATGCTTATACCTAAGTGTCAACTCTATTTCTACTATGCTCTCATCATCATAAGAGCATGATCCTCCTTTGGAAAGAAAAAATTCGATACGTCTACATAATTTTCTTTTGAGCTTTTCACCTCTGGTCATTGTTCATGTATCAAATCTACTAGATGCAGTTGTATTTCCATCTATTTGTTGTGAGCTTCCCTCACTCGAGGAAGAAATATATGATAAGTACCTATCTGGTTGAAACTTCAATCAATTGAACATAGACATCAAATATCAAAGATTTGAAACAAATAAGAAAACATTAGCAATAATGATTTAAAAATTATCACATAATAATAGAATGGGGGTGTGCGGGTGGGGCGTGGGCACTTGCATACCTAGAAATGCATTGGGGTGCACCTACAACCCTAAGAAGGAGAAAATGCCCTTTTCAATTGAAAATATAAGAGATAGGCCCTTGAATGATTCTTAAAAATGGTAAGAATGGAATATAGGCTTATAGCCATAAAGAGATTGCTCTAGTTCTAGTTCTAGAGTCTCACTGTATTGGGGAAACATGCCTTCTTTCACCTCATTATGCATAGTTAGGCTTAAACCTATGGCACTTCCAATTAGGGCTTAATTATGGCTAATGTTCAAATGTGTGTAAGCCACAATTAGTAGGGCAATTAATTGACTATAACAAGTATTATAAGAGTGAGTTAGTCCTTGTTAAACAACTTGATGAAATTATTGTGTTTCATTTTCTACTTATTACGACAACCTTACACAAACAAATTCCAACTAAACTATGCGAAATTTTCATTGCCAAAGGCTTGGCTAATATATTATATGAGAGATTTACGATTGTAATTTGGCACCAACTTGAAATAAGCTTACAATTGTGATCGTTAGGTTTCAACTTAATGTTTCCTTGATTAATTTATCTCAGATACATTGTTTTCACAATGTGTGTGGATGTACTTTTTTGTTAGAATGACCATATCAAAATATAAAAATAGAGAATTTTAGAGAAAAATCTAAAGTAAGGCAAAGTGTACTTGCATTTTTGGAATGAAATATTATCGACGAGATTACACCTATGTGTCACACACCTAATTTAATAACACAATGGATTTATTTTTTCCACGTGAACATCTTGGTAGAAGGCTCAAGGCATCGATCATTGTGACCATTACGGGGGTCTAAGAATGCAATGATCACACTTTGAAAGTGTCGGAGGATCGGACCACCACGCCAACATTGGAGAAAGAAGTTGGAATGGTCAAGGATTACAAGGAGTATGAGAAAGTGGAATAATAGGTGGGTGACATCATTCCCTACTTGGACTGCACTAGAACCAAGAATTCAAATTTTTTTAGAACCATGGCACTCTACTGGAACCCCAAGACCATGGTGGAATTAGGCATGCTTCCCAAAGACTAGGACTTCAAGAATCTCAAGAAAAGTATGGAGTCTCTCGAGGATCAGAACAACTTGCTAATAACAATGGTTTCATGGTTGGTCAAGGGCCATGGAGGTTCTTTCCCACTCCCTTAAATTGGTCAGTTGCACACATAGTCTTCTTCGTTGTAAAAAAACTTCGTCTTTCTCCTAGAGATCAGTAAAATCACAAATGAAGTTCATGTCTAAAGGTTTTGGCCATTTAATATCTCTTTGAAGTCCATTAAATAGAAATTTAAAGATATATTTTTATCTTACTAGGAAATTGTAAAAGGGCTTTAGTTATTGACTTAATCATATATGTTGAAGTTGAAAAGTTGTCTCTATATTATAAAGTTTCTTTGGCCCACATATTGATTAGTGATTATTCTAGTGACATTTCTTTCATAAATTGGTGACAAGAAAAATCTTTTAAGGCATATTTTTTGAAGAATCAAGTTGATAATGTTATTTGTGAAGAAAAATTGGAAGAAGCAGGGAAGACTCAATCCCTTGTTGGAAGAAGAGCTTCCAGAAATCATATCTGGAAGTTCTTCAGAAATCTAGTCTTTATGAGATTTTTAATTATGTGTTTTTAATCAATTTTGTTGGGAATTTATTGACTCAAGTGAGTGGACCTTCGGTTTCTTAAGGAGGTAGAACATATCATAAAACTTTTGGTTGATTGTGCAACGGACAACTCAAGAAATTTATATATTTTTCCCATTGCGCTGACACAATGATGATGTAGTTACAGTGGTAGGGTGAAATTTAATATGTTCTCATTTAGTATACAATATTATTATCACGGACCTCATATTTTGCAACATCACAGGTAAAGTTTCAAGAACATGCCATTCCTGAAATATTTGAACATTAGAAATACTTTAATGACTAATAAAATCTTGTGGGTATCTCAAAATGGTGAAGAGATTAGGAATTCATTGATGTTTGCATACAAATCAATAATTGGTATGACACTCAAGAGGGCACACATCTAAAGTTCTCTGGACTTTGCTTGGCCTCGATTAGATTATGCCAATACATGTACCCTATTGAATCTCTTTCAAGTTCTAGAAATCCAAGAATTGGGATTAGGTTGATCGTCAATTTTTTTTAGCATTTATGCTCATTGCTTGCACCCATCTCATTTTCCTTGAAATATGTTTATATATAGACTAGTATTCTCTCACCTATGTGACAACAAGGTTTCCTTCATTGTTCGATTGGAATTTACTTTCGTCAATATTCTTGCAACAATGATTATAAGTACCAATAATGTTATAAGTATTGTGGGCTTCTTACAATTACAAACTATTAGTATAGCTCAAGTAATATATCCATTGAATTTGAGATCCTCTTGAATCAAATATTTTTTAATTGGCCATGTCGAATATTTATTTGTCTCTCTATTTCAGTCTTGTTTTCTTGTAGGGATGAACATTCCAATAGTTGATAGTATAATTTATAAATAACCTTTATAGTAAATGTTTGTTCTATATGATTTTACAAAAAACATGCTTCTTTATATATGTGGAATAGTGCTAAGTGGCCTTTGAAAATCATAGTAAGAATCGTTTGCTTAAGAGTTTTTGATTAATTATCATCTAAGAACTAGACATTTTTGGATTCTTTTTTTAATTACATAATAATTGTCATTGCATAGATCATGTTTGGTTTTGGTTCTTTTGTTATATTATGTTTACTATAGATAACATTATTTTGACCTAGGTCTTTGTTCTTTCTCATAAGTCATCCTGGATTTATTTACCTTCTAGGAATCTAGGTGTGAGACTTTAGCTCAACGCAATCTTCATAATTATGCAAAACTATTTGTGTCCATCTAATTGAACATGCTTCTACTCCTATATGTGCCTACTAATCTAACATGGTTCGTCTTCATGATTAATCAATAGTCATCCTCGAACTAGTTTACCTTTTAGGAATACAAGTGTATGGCTTAGGCTTAGGGAAATATCTATAATTATTCCAAACTATTTTTTCCCATTCAATTGATCATGATTCTAGACCTCTTTCTTCCTTTATATTTTCTTGTTCAAGTTTACATTTTTTGTTTCAAAACTATTTTAGTTTCATTTTTATAAAAAAAAAATCAAAGAAATATGTTGATAAGAACATATGGTATTCCTAGGGATACTCGAGGAAAATTTCCTTGCACCTTTTGTTAGAAAAATAGGTGTGCTCGTTTCACCATAGACAATATAGAAATATCGTCACCCAACCATATGCACAAAGGCCACCCTCGAGCACCTTAACCTTGACAGACAGAATAATTTTGGAAGAAAATCAATAGCCAACCAAGGTAGCACACCTTTTTCCAAGGCTATCACACCAAGCAAGAATAACCAAAGGCCAAGCATAAATTCCAAACCATAATCAAGTGAAAATCTAATCCAAAACCAAAATTCTAGTTGCAGTGGTTGCAGTTGCAGTTCCTCTCCAAACTTGCGCACCATTGGTCTTATGCAGTTGTGAGAGTGAGTATTACAAATGAGCGCTAGCGCCCTCTATTTATACTACTCTATCTCACTTGACTGGGCTGACTTCTCTTTTTGAAGGCTAATAACTCAATATTAAATATTCGATTGAGTTGATTTGTTTCCTAGAGTTATTATCCAACGTTTTAGGGTTTCTCTTGCTTCCCGGAATATTATAGTATTATCAAAGGTTACACATGGAGGTTAATGCCTCCTGCAACTACCATAATATCAACACTCCCTCCTAGCTATGGAGGTATTAAAGGAAATGGTATTGAGCACAAACAAACCATTCAACTGGTAACATCATCATAGCCACACAAGTTATATCATGATCAAATCATGAGCACCATCATCACTATCAGTATCATTTGATAACATCAATTGCATCATATCTCGAAGCCATACTCCATCTGGGTAATTGAGCATGATGTTGAATAAGTCACTCACTCCACAGTCTGATACAAGAACCATGCTTCTAATCCAGACATATGTCCTAGAAGAATAATTTTTCCAACTGATGTTGGAAGCCACGCCATGGGCTACAAGGACTATTCTTCTAATTCGGACATATGTCCTAGAAGAATGACTGTCATGGACCATTTTCCACAGGTAGAATGTCTACCCATCAACATATTGATTATCCATCTAGCTAGTAATCATATCCAACACTAGTGATAGTCTTCATGGAAATCAGAATAATGCCATTCAATAGAACACAAATGTGTCTATCCATAATAGTACACAACTACTATCCATTGGTACACAACCACACCTAGTAGCACACGACTACTAACCACTGACACATAGTAACAACCAATGGAACACATCCACCACAGTTCCATATAGCTACTTTACAGAGACACATAGTCTCGGAAACAATCATATCATCTGATATCAACCTGCATAACAATATCATGATACAAATTGAATCATCTGGGCCATTCTTCCACTCACATCTGCGAGATTTGGAAGAGCATATGCCCTTAGAAAGTAAAACATTAGCCATGGGTTATCTGGACTATTCTTCCCAAGCATAGAAGAAAATTTGTCCCTGATTCCTAATCCTGGACCATTCCTTCGACACTAATCATAGTGCAACCCGAAGAGAATGATTCTGCCCTAGGGAATGCCTGTTCGGACCATTTCCTATGGAAATGACTCTCCTACACCAACCTCCAAAACAAACCGTTCTTCAGAACTTCTCACAACTATGAACTTAGAAAGAATGACTGCCCGACGAGGCAGAGCATTCTACTTGACCACTACTTAGAGTGACTTGTAAGAAAAATGACTTGTTGGATTACTCAGGGGGGGTGAATCATTAATAGATACATTTAATCCTTTTTAACCATAAAATTCAAGTGTTATATCAATGTATAATTATCATCCAATAGTTGCAGAGTAAATAAACAATGAACAAATGAGCAATCATACATATACACAGTACACCATCGTTTTTACGTGGAAACCCAAAGAGGGAGAAAACCACATAATGATTTTTCTTATATGTCTTTAAGAATTAAATTCATTGGAAGCACCGAGTTCCTTTGTTTTCCAGCTTCAACTAGAAGGAGGCTCCAACACCCTAGTTTCTCAGGCTACAACCCGAGGGAAGCTCCAACTCCCCAATTCCCTGGCTACAACCAAAAGGAGCCTACAAATCCCTATGTTCTTTGGCTACAACCACTTGTCCTTACCACGTCCAACTGCTTTGAAGTATAAGTAGAATGATGGAACCACTGTCACACTATCACTGTGATATATACTATTGTAAACTTGTACCAATCAACCTGTACCAATCAACCTGCACCAAACAACCTGTAATCAACATGTACCATAAACAACCTGTAATCAACATGTACCATAAACAAGTGTGTCAACCATGCACCAAATATGTACCAATCATGCATCACATACAAATAAACTATGACTCATCAAGATGTACCAACATCATCAACTACACACCTCATGTATGTGCCAATTCATCAACTACTTGTCTCAACCATGTATCCAGCATGTACCTCAAAGAAAATCCCTCATCAATTTCATCATCCAAATCTGATTTGTAACTCTATAATAGATATGGTGTATATGATCACATACCTACAAACCTTCCTTAACTTTAACAACAAGAGACTAGCATTTTCATCAAAATTTACTTTAGTCTCACATGACTAATTTTGGATTAGTCAACAACCCTAACTTGAAATAATCATAACTATGTACCCGTAATGAATAAAGATATGAAAATGGTACACAATGTTCTTCACTATCTTTTATGAAATCCCTCAAGATTTCACTTCTTGGAACCTCTCATAAAAGGAGTTATAGCAAAAATGGCATACCTTGTTGAATTTTGGCTTATTCTAGAGAGAGAGCTTGTAGAGCATGCCCCACACGTAATATTTGTTGTATGGATATGAAAATGGTACAAAGAATACTAAAGACTGTAGGCTAACCAATACATTTGGTCTTACTAAATTTCGATATGTTATGAAGAAGTTATGATGTTTTTACCCGAAACACTTGTTTTAGACTAGTTTCAGGACTAGCCACAAACCCTATTTTCCACAGAGTGTAACTCCAAAAATACAATGACCCAAAAGATGAAATTTTTATCACAACTACTTGGATATGTTTCCTCAATGACCTCCATATTTCACGTTCTGAATAATTCGATAAATTTTTTTATTGTGAAAATGGTGAGATGACCTGTAAATAACATACCTTATAAAGCATCATCAAAATAATTTATCCTCCCTTGAATTTCAACCTTCTTTACTTCACCTTCCCTCTGAAATTAGCCTTAGATATCCTTTGGTTACCTGAGTCACTTATATATATTCAATATTCTCAAGTGTGATTAAAATGAGAGACCCTTGCCTCCTATTTATACTTTTATGTAGCTTCCTCAAGGGGTTACCTTCTAACCATCTTAACCCATTTTCCTTATTTTAGGGATAATCCACTTCTAACCACTTGTCCACTTAGTAATTTCTCCATTAAATTTGTTATTTAAATAATTTTTTTTGTATCCACTTTTACTTATATTACACTCATCACTTCACTTTATTATTTAAATAATTTCTTCTTTGCAACCACTTTGACTACTTTGACTTTTTGGGGCTTCTAGATGACTCATGAGGGTTCTCCAACTTCACATGGCCATAAATCTCTAATCATGAGGAGTTATGTAACTTTCCACATATCACTGGAAATGTCATGACATTTAATATCCATATAGAATAGTCTTACCTTGAAATATCTTAAAACTCATACCATTATACATCAAACAAACTTGGGTCCATTACCCAAACCTTTGTGCTACCGGAATTCACTATCATACTTTCTTCAAGGATTGACATTAATTACAACCAACACAAATAATCAACATGACTATCCTAGACCATTCCCCCACACTAGAAACAAGGGGAATTGTTGTCTATGGTACATCAAAAATCTATCATACCATTTTCATTACGAAAATGACTGTCTCATCTGCACCATTTTTCGAACTGGAAAATGTTTGTCCGTAAGAAATATCGAACCACTTTCTGCACTGGAAAGGAACTGCCCATCCTGGACCATTTTCCGAACTGGAAAATGATTGTCCATAAATCAATAACATATCAGTGCTCCTTCCCAACCTGGGAGTAGTCACTTCCTTTTCCAATAAGGAAGTCGTCTCCACGAGCCCCAGCTTGTCTCTTAAGTACACAAACTTTTCATCTTGGACAAAGGCTTTACCAAAATATATGTTATCTACTCATCTATGGAGGTATACTGGAGAACCACTTCTATCTTCTAGATTTTATCACAGAGAATATAATACTTGATCTCAATGTACTCCAGCTTGTCATGGAACACCGATTTTCTCTGAAAGCTTCACATAACTCTGATCATTACAATATATCATGGTTGAATTCAACACCTGATCAGACGATCCAAAAAACAACTTACGGGGCCACATTTCTTTTGTACAAGCATCACAAGTTGCAATATACTTTGTTTATGTAGTGTCAAGTGCAACAAACTTTTGTTTCCTGCCAGCCCATGACATTGTGGAAAAGATCAAACTGAAACATATCCAAGTAGCATTTCTTCTGTCATTTGCACTTTGAATCGATAAATTCATGCAATTGTATGCCATAATTTAAACGTCCCACAAAACAAATATTTGGCTGAGTATTATCCAAATACATTATCGACCCAATTAGAGTCTCTTCAACTTCTTCAAATATGTTATCATGGGATTTAGAAATGGATTCGAAATCCATCATCACGGACTTCTGAGTCACAATTATGATACACTTTCTCTGTCATAGGAAGTTTTAGCCATGCTTTTGATGTATATGAGATACTCTGCATCAAGTTGCTTGAATCCATACAAGGTCTTCTTCCATTTGCATACATGGGGTTTTTTCTGGTATAAGTTTCTTTCTCGATTTGCTTTATTGGGAAGAACAATCTTTTACATGTAAATTTCAATCCATGGATACTGCAAGAGGTATATTTGGTTTACTGGAACAAGCTATCGTCATAGTATTCTCCCTCCTTCTGGAAGAACCTCTAGCTCTGAATCCCACAATGCCTCCATTCATAAGTCTTTTTCACATTTTATTACATACACTGTTCTTCATCACAACTTACATTTCTTCTGCTTGATTGCTTATAGTGGCTTCAAACCAAGCTGGTAGTCTTATGATTCTTGGTATAATAACTAGTTGTTCTGGCTTTTATTCCTTTCTTGGAATCCTCATGTTCTTCCTCATATTTCTCTTTAACTTTGGGGTCCATGGAGTCTTCTATAGATTCCATGCCCTTTCTTCCTGAAGATTCCAACTTCTTCCTTTCATCATAGGAACATAGATGTAGATGGACAACCAAGGATACTTAAGAATTATTTTTGAAGAAGACTTCTTCTAGAGTCAAACTGAACATGTGTTGCATATCATGTCTACTAATTTCAATGTGGAACATGGAAAGATATTTCATAATCTTCACAGATTCTTCAATGGATCATATCATTTAGGATTAGCTCCCTCCTAATCCTGGCTTCATGCACGGATGCATGCTCTTCTTTTGGAATTCTGTAATAAGCTCCCTCCATATAAGAGAGTCCATGCTTCTGTCTGCATCCTTATTTCCTTCTACAAAGTGTCAAAAGTCTTATTCTAATTTCTTCTTGACTATTGACTTCTTTATGATTTGACTCCTTCTAGGTCTCTTTAAGTTTGATTATGATTTCGGCCTATCTGGTAGTTGTTGCTTATATAATAGATTCCTCAAGAATTTTTCAACGTACTTCATCTTCTTGTAGTCATTGTAATAACAATCCCTATCTTTTTATTCCTCCATAAGTATTGTTTCACTGACCATATTTTCTTCTAAGAAATAGATATGCATGATATGTATAGGAACTATGTAAACATGGCATGTACAAGAACTATGTTATAGAAGAATATTGCTACCTTAACTAGAAGAAGAAGTTTTTTTTATCCTACTTGGCTTTCTTTGAGGGTTCCCTTTCTTCGAAAACTATTGCTTCATATGTTTCCTTCCTTTTCTTTAACTCGTGATAGTGGTTCCTCTAGTGACGATATTTTCTACAGTTGAAGCATTGTATTTTTGACATATCCTTTTCTCGATTTGGTTTCTTCCTTAAGCCAAACTTCCTCTTATTCCTGAAGTTCTTGAATTTTGATGTGAAGGCTTGATCATCATATTTATTTTGGTATTTCTCTTTTGTGCTAATCCTTGATTCTTCTTGTGCATAACAGGTCCAAAGTTCTTCAAATGTAGGATACTCCTTTCTTGTGTTCATGCTTGCGGCAAATGCATCTCATGTCTTGGCAAGGCCATTGAGTACTATATTTACCAGTTCCTTTTCTGAAATGATTTCTTCAATAGCTTGTAGTTGATCTCTTAACTGAGATGTTCTTACAAAGTATGATGCTATGTTGTCATCATCATTCATTTTCATGTCACAGAGCTCATTCTTTAGACTCATTACTTTTCCAATGTTTCTGACTGATAAGAGGTTATTTAGGGCATCGTACATATTCTTAGATGAGTCAATATGAGAGATGTAGGGTATCAAGTGGTCTTTTACAGAGTCCACTATGATACTCATAGCCTTGATGTCATTTTCCTTGAAATTCTCCATAACTGCAATGTTCTGAGGTTCCTTCTCTTTTCCTGTTTCAAAATATGGTTCCATGATCTTGCCTTTCATGATATCCAACACTTTATTCTTGTAAAGGATGAGGTCAATCATTTTCTTCCATGCTCTAAAGTTAGAAGCCCCTTCTAACTTGTTTTCTAACTTCATAGAGTAATTCATGACTTCTTTGACTTGGTAAACCTTTGAATTTGACTTGGTCAACCTTTGACTTTGACCAAAATACTCAAACTTGACACCTTGACTTGCTGAGAGTACCAGGAGGTGCACTAGGTTAGGGGGCACTAGGCTATCTAGGAATTAGGTCAAGCTCCTCACTTAAGGTTCCTTAACAAGAGGTTTAGGGTTTCATTGCTGCAGCAAAAATTTGACTGCAACTGCAACTGTAAATGAGAAAATCCTCCCAATCTATCTTCCAATAGTTATACTGTCTAAATATAGGGTGGGCCCATAACCTGTTAGAAAAATAGGTGTACTTGTTTCACCGTAGACAATATAGCAATATTGTCACCCAACCATAGGCACAAAGGCCACCCTCGAGCACCTTAACCTTGACAGACATAACAATTCTGGAAGAAAATCAATAGCCAACCAAGGTAGCGCACTTTTCTCCAAGGCTAGTGCACCAAGAAAGAATAACCAAAGGCCAAGAAGAAAGTCCAAATCATAACTAAGAGAATTTCCAAGCCAAAATCGAAATGCCAATTGCAGCAACTACAGTTCCTCTCCAAACTTGTGCACCACTGGTCTTATGCAATTGTGAGAGTGAGTATTACAAATGAGCTCTAGTGTCCTCTATTTATACTAATCTATCTCACTTGACTAGGTTGGCTTCTCTTTTTGAAGGCTAATAAATCAATATTAAATATTCTCTTGAGCCGACTTGTCTCCTAGATTTATTATCCAATGTTTTAGGGTTTCTCTTGTTTCCCAGAATATTCTAGTCTTATCAAAGGTTACACATGGAGGTTAATACCTCCTGTAGCTACCATAATATCAAAACCTTTCTCATCTTGGAGTAGCTTATGTCGATATAAGATACTTGTCTTTCAACCTCTTTCCATTTCTAAGAATTGAAGCATTGGGATTAAGTTCTTCGGAATAAAAAAATCCAAACACAAATCCAGTCCACAATAGAAACTTCACAATGTTATCCTTCTCTAGGTTGCATCATGGATTGGATAGGAATGTCAACCCATGAACTTCTATATTTGAAATTATTTGTTAGTGTTAGCAATGCTAAGACATCCATGGAGGGCATGTTGCATTATGGAATGGAAATATACATGTGTGTGAGGTGAAAAAATCTTGTGTTGTTGATCCATTTGGATTTTATTCCCTTGGGAACATGTTTGTAGGTATCCAAAAATTCCATTTGGATGTGAGTTGCAACTCACGATAAAAATGGAATATGGTTGTTAAATTAATGAATTGTCATTTCTGTTGGATTCCAAACATTGTAATTATGCC
Source organism: Picea sitchensis (assembly GCA_010110895.2). Classification (NCBI taxonomy): domain Eukaryota; kingdom Viridiplantae; phylum Streptophyta; class Pinopsida; order Pinales; family Pinaceae; genus Picea; species Picea sitchensis. The sequence continues at coordinate 24,480 of SNQJ01S0015634.1, read as the reverse complement.
AGGGGCACCCTTCCTTTGCTAGTCACATGCCTTGGTATGTGTTTTCTTGGAAAACTTCTATATCTAGGGTTTCTTTTAGTGGGATGCAATGCAAAAGTTTACATTGGAGGGACCAAATTCACAAATTGCTTCCATGGACATCGAAGGAGGGAATGTTGGGCTCTGTAATGGAAAAATACACATTTTTGAGATGGTGAAATTGCATTTTAGATATCATAATTATACTAGGGTCAACCTTCCTTCTCTAGTCACACACCTCATCATGTGTTTTTTCATATGACTTCTGGATATAAGGCTTCATTTGATGGGAAATGTTTCCTAGATTGGTCATGCATGGGGCTATGCTCGTGCTGATATGAACAAAGGAGAATGATTCACTCATCCATGTTGCTTTGCTAGTGGTGAGTGGCCCAGATAAGCATCAAGCAGACATTATCCCAAATAGGTCTTGCAGATATTATCTTGGTTATTCATGGTCATATTATTGAGGAGTTAGGTCTTGGTGATGCTAGCCTTGGGGAGGATCTTTTATGTATGGTATTTTTTCTATTGATGGTGATGTACTAGTAATATCTTGGACTGAATTCTCCTAGAGAAATCTTGTTGGGTTTTTTTT
>SNQJ01S0015634.1:0-23814 GCA_010110895.2 Picea sitchensis | reverse complement strand
TCTTCCCTGGGAGCTATCATTTTTATTACGCACAAGACTACCTGATTCTCTTCGCGTCCCTCGTATATGTAATTCGGTTGCTTGTTTGTTGTCCAGGATCGTGCGTTATTTACAAACCCTGCGATATTGTCGGAAACTTTATGTCTTCCATCAATATAGATAGTTTCTCCCTTATTTTTATCGTTGTTTATTAGTTGTATATAATTTGTGACGAGTGCATATCTCCACATACTTCACATGTACCGAACCAACCGCATCCAATCGTTATAATTGTAACACGGTCAGACATAATCCATCAATTAAGTTATTGTATTGTATTTTACAGTTATTCCATCCATGGAAAATAGCCCCAGGCCATGCAGGGAGGATGGTGCAGTGTGATATGTCCTATTGTTTAAAATGAATTCAGTGTCTAATGGAGGCAGTTCCTTAGGTACCCATTGTTTCACCAAATGCTTATACTTGAGTGGCACCTCTATGTCTCCTCTGCTATCATCATCATAAGAGCATGATCCTCCTCTGGAAAGAAAAAATTCCACATGTCTACAAAATTTTCTTCTGACTTTTTCACCTCTGGTCCTTGTTTGTGTATCCTACTAGATGCAGTTGCATTTCCCTCTATTTGTCCTAAGCTTCCCTCACTCGAGGAAGAAATATCTGATAGGTACCTGTTTGCTTCTACCTTCAATCGCATGTGCATGTGTTGTTAGTGAGTAGTCCATCCTCATTCTAGTTCCAATTTTTGAACGTTTGTTTCTATATTCAAAGTTCTAAATAATTTTTTTATATCTTTAGTTTTGGATGCACAATTAGAGGGTACAATTACCTAAATTAGTAGGGACACTCATGCATGTGGATTCCCAGCTTAGTGAAGGGTATGAATATCTAGGTGGGTGCACCTTAATTCGACTCGCTTATCCATGCAAGCAATATGCATTATGGTTAGATTTCACACTATGAAATGTTTTTCCATGCATTTATATCCATTGTACCTCTCTTATTACTAGTTTATAAAGGGGAATTAAGGAAAACCACTTTATGGTCCAAGAGTTGAGTTTTGAGTTATAGCTTTAGCTTTCTATTTCATATTTAATATAAAATCAATGATGATGTTTTGAGTCTTTATATTAAAATGTTTGTTGTTTTAATTATCAATGGCATGTGTTTGTAGGTTAAAGTAATCTATAACATAAACTTTGATAAGTGTTTAAACTTTAGTGATCTATAGTAGTTTTAGGTTAGTTTCTAGAGTGTAAAATCTTCTCAATATGGTCAAATGTTTTATGGTATTAGAGTGCATTTAATGAAACATTCTAGGAATTTGTGTATGTATAGTAGGGATGCTACCTATGATAAGGAGATATTGAGAGGTTTTATAGATGGGATGTTAAAGATGTGTTCTTGATAAGATCAGTGTGGTCTTGTGATAGGTTTCTTTTGGGTATTTTGTTTAGCAGGTTGTTCTAGGAGAAATGGTATGACTACATTTAGTCTTATATATGAATACAAATTTTAAATTTCCCTCTAACTTCATCCCATGGAAGTGTTAAGCATAGATGATGTTGGAAGACCATGATCTTTGGTATTCTATGGAGATGTTAGAGACTGCCAATCATGTGTTGTTAGTAGAACATACAAAGAAGATGGCCAAGAATTAGGGGTAACACCCCTGATTCCAAGGATTCAAGCAAAACTTTTCATTAAAACTATGGTTGTTGTAGATGTATTGCAGAGAAAAATGTCGTCACCTTTCCATATGGAACAAAATGGACCCTGAAGAACGATCATTTGTACTAGATATGCTTACTCAAGTTGAGTAAATGCTCATAGAATCCAATAATGCAAGTAACCCACACAAGTGGTGGAAAATACAAATATAGTATTCACACTATCAATTTCCCATAGGACATGAGTACAATTTTCAATTACTTGCCTCACCAAATTGAGGACTTGGACATCTTTTTTGTGAGAAGGAACAACTCTTACCAAATATATTATGATTTTTTTGTTAGTAGATATCACGTTATGGCAAGTTTTAAGTGCAAGTTAGAACATGATTCTTATTATAAGGATGTCCAACTAACCTAAACACAATTTCTTATTTTCCTATTGAACTTACAAACATACCTCCCATGATTCACCTTGTCACAAGTAATATTCAAGAACCACAAAATAGCCACATATAACTTCATGATGGATACAATGCCTCTATTAACCCACAAGACTAGAAACCATTATATTTTGTATGCATGCTCCCAAATGCATGTAGATAGGTAGAAGAAATAAGGATCTACTTGCAATATACAGATTACATATCCACTAATTCCGTTGATTGGCCACTTGTTGGTTTGTCACCTATCAATGAATACAACACAAAGAGACTATTTTATATGGTCTTCTAATGCAATATTTGGAAGAAATTGATATATTTAGATCAGAAAGTAGTTATTTAGAAATCATTCAAGAATGCCATTTCTAGAAAAGATGTAGACAACCTTCAAGTTGAGGCCAAAGAAAATATGCTTATATAGGCAACAACTTATGTATGGGTTATTTTTGGATTTGGGATGTACTAATATTGGTTTACATGCATCTTGATTCATAATGCAATATATCATGCATTTTCAAAAATTAAAGTTTAATTTTTTTGTTAGAGTAAAAATCTTGGATCCTTTCCTTGGATGCCCTTATGTCCACCATTACTTAATGATTTCATTGATATTTGGATGTGATATCCAGATATTTTCAAACTTAAAGAGGTCTTTTGTTGGAGGGGGTTCCTCCTTTCTCTTTAGGTTGATTGGCCTATGATTTGAAATCATCCTTTTCAAAATATTTGATTTGAGGTGACTTCTTTCAACTAGCCAAGTATAAATACTTGAACATTTATTAAACAATTTTTCTACTAGTGTCATCCTTGTTATTTTGTTATACAAAGTGCAAGGACCAAGTTTGGGGAGGATATCCATCATATTATTCTTAACAAAGTCTTGGAATATTATTCTTAGATACTTAAACCATTCCATCCCCCCTTTTTCTCATTGTGATTGAAGATTGCATTCCAATCCCCTCCCAAAATTCATGTATCCCATAATGCCAAATAATGTGTTAGGTTATTCATGACATTCTTGTTTTGATGAGGCACTTTTCAACTCCAGACTTTCTTATTAATTGGAAACGTCTAGAAACTTTGGTTTCCATAAGATTGCAATGCTACCTACTTCTTGGTTATGTTTCTTACTTTCCTCCAAAATTGGTCCTTTACTTTTTGAATTTTTGACTTAAACATGTTTGTTTCTTGAAATAATACCAAATCTAGATCTTCCTTTAAAATTTCATTTTCAGTGCTTTGAATTTCATATTGATCCTATTCCCCTAACATCCAGTAAAACACTTTCATTTACATGGTTTGGGAATTTTTGAAAGATCTCTCTTTCTACCCAATTGATTCTAGTAACTATATTCTACTTCTTTCTACCTTGTTAATAATCTGTCTTATTATTGTCTTCTTTCTTTCCCTAATTTGACTCCAATTTTAGGTTTTTTTCCACTTACTTTCCCTAGCTTAATCCTTAACTAAGAGCTAGGCCTTTTTTCATCTTCTAGTTCATCCACTCCTTCATACTTTCCATCTATGGTTACACTATCATCCTTATCATATTTTATTGTCTCCAAAGGATCTTTTCTCACCAAAGAAATTTCATCCTTTTCATAGACTTGATTTTCATAAAGGTCTTCATACATGCTTGTGTTCTTATGATTTTTATCTTCTAGTACAAAATATTTAAATATATTTGTCATCTTTATCTCTCTACACACACACACACGCACACGCACACCCATCAACCCACCTAGACACACATATGTGTGTGTATGTGTGTGTGTGTTTATTTATTCTTCCTTGGATTTGTTTTTTTCTTTTGTTTTCTCCTAGAGGTTTATCAACTCTGTGTGATCATATCTTCCTTGTCTTTATCTACTATATCATTTTGATAACATCTCTACAAATGATCATATTCATGATTGTTTCTATGCATAAAAGGTTCATGTTGAAATTCTAGCACCTATTTCTATGAACATTTGAAAACCTCTAAATCGATATTATCCAAAAGGAGTTTCTCTAAATCTATATCTATACATGATCCATGCATAAAGAGTTGTTAGTGGTCAATTTTCTATCTTTGAAAGACAGTCTTCATTGCAATTGTTAAAAGGGTTAGTGTATAAACACACCTACTTTGTTACTACAAGGATAGTGGTATTAACCATACTACTAAACACATCTAGTGAGGTGATAGGGTATGACCATCAACAAACCTCCAAGAAGGATAAATCCCCCAGGATCAATGCCACTTGATGATGATTGTTTTTCCATTTGGCTTACTAATCTATGTCTCAACCAACATTACCATATCTACTTTCACTCGATAAGAAATATCCTTTTTGGACAAGATGCTTCCTATTATAATTTATCAGAATTCAACATGTGTTCCCTTCCCCATTCTAGGAATATTGAAATGCAATGTATCTGACCTAAAATACTTGAGGAAAATCCCTTCGACCAAGAAAAGCTACGAGTGGGGGGTATATATTCCTCTAAGGACACCCAAGACTTGCACCGGGCCTCAATTGCTTGAAATGACTTGCTTGCATGGGAGAAATGACCCACTAGGGGTGCAACATGTCTTTGGGTGGATTTGGACTTTGGTGGGGGGGTATGAAACACCCTTTCTTTACCATTTAACCAAGCTCATGTTGAATCACTCAATAGAAATCAAATATAAGGTAATACCTTAGTAAATATCTATAATAGATGAGTCATCTTATGACAGTGTGAAAATCATGCTTTTCTCCAATCAAGGATAATTACAATGAAGCATAGTTGGCATACAACACTTGAGGGAAAACCCTTCTTCTAAGAAGTTTCAGGTGGGGGTTATCTATTTTGCTAAATTTTCTAAGTAATTTCACTTGGCCCAACCATTTGATGTAGTTTTCTCTCATGGGAAAGAAAACTAACAAGTAGCTTAACATGCCTTTGGGGGATTTGAACCTAGGAGTGGGGAATCAACTTGAATATTTCATCTTGAAGGGACTATGTCTTGTCCTCTAATGAGAATATGTTCTCTTCTTTTTCATAGTGCGGTTTGAATTATCAATTTAGAGTGATAATTTTGTAGTAAGAGAGGGATTGAAATTTGGACAAGAATCCTCTATTCTTAGAGGAACATGTCACCAATTTTTAGAAGTCACATATGACTAATATTTAAAAGTGCACCAAATATTGGGTGTATCTATATAAGTAAATCTTTATTAAAATACCCTTGTTATAGGATGGCCTCATGGTTTAGGTGTTATTTTTCATTTAACTTTCTTTATATATTTCATCTTAGATCCTTAGGTATTGTGTTTCCATTATAGGTTCATGATGAGCTTTATTGTTGATTTTGGTCCATGCATTATATCAAGATTTGTTTCTAAGGAATTATGCTATCCTCTAGTACTGGATTACACAAGATGGATATTAGTGTTCAAATGGGGTTTATTTGCTAGCACTATTCCAATGGTTATAATTCCTTCCTGGGATATGATGAAGCCTTGATACACTTGACGATTTTCTCTCATATTGGCTTACAAATATTCTTCACACAATTCTAGAGGTGACAATTGGAATTTAACCCAAACTGAAGCATTGGAGGCAGCTTGCATTGGGTTAAAGGTGACATCCAATGTTTCATTATAGGTCCTATTATTTCAGATAATATTGGTCTATATAAAAAAACTCTCTTTTAATCATATTTGAGAATCTTATGATAAAATGTTCTCACTTGAAGGAAATGTTGAAACCACCCCTTTGGATTCCCAATGGCCTCTTTCAACTTCCATAGAATCTTCTATGATGACCATAATCCTATAGCCTTATATATCAATTCATTCACCTAAAATTGACTACCTTTCCTCCTAAGGCACCTATTCCATAAGAAACCTTTGGGGTTTCTTTTGCCTTTTCCATGTATTCATTTATCTTTGGTCTAAGGGAAGTATTTTTATGTTACTAGTTCAAAAGGATCCAATTTCATAATCTATATACAACTCTTGTTTGGACAACTTAGTTTGGAGGAGATATCTCAAATATGGCTCAAGGTTGCTTGAGCTAACCCTCGAGGCTATAACAATCTAAATCTATAGAAGGAATTGTAAAGTATTGGTGAAAAACATGGACAATCATGGTGTGCTCCCTTTTTTTCGACTTTTCCTTTGTCTGAAGAGCATCAAAGGACCAAGTTCTTGCAACATCAATAAGTGGCAATGGCTCTAGAGAAATAGGTCATTTCATTTATGTTTCATTGAGTCTTGGTGCTGAAAGAGTGTCACTTGCATCAAGTGGGACATGCATAAAATATTTTGAATCACATTCAAGGAAAGAAATTATTGACTACAAATTGTTAAGGGAAGTTTTTTTTATCATATGGCATGTTTCTTATGATCCTAAATCATCTTCAACAATAGTTTTCATAAATAAATTTTGAATTTCAATTACAACAGGGTCCTGTGTAGCCACAACTTGGGAGATTTTGGTTAGCATATGGTAATAACTTTATGATTTTTCATTTGCTTTAGTTTCATACTAGGAAATGTACTTTAGCACAACATGATGAGAGAGAACATGTTGGAAGTCAATATATCATAGTTTTGGATGTTTAATCTATCATCATTTTGAGAAGGGTTGTATTTTTTATGATCATGCTTTTCAATGAACATGGTAGATGTAGCATGAAACTCCCATGGAACTTTGTACCAACAGTTAAGGGTGGAACCTTTCTTTTGCAAATATGAATATTCATTGCATTTTGTGTGTTGTTGAACATGGTTAAATATTTCCTCATAGTATTGAAGTGGATTGGATGTGAATATTTATATTATTCTTAGCAGGTATGTGTCATCAAGAATTGAATGATGGAATTGGATATTCCTATGGTGGATATCTCATGAGTTTCAAGATATAATTTTACGATTTTTGGTCAAACCATTGAGAACTGAAGTTTAATTTTAAAATCTAATTGAACATTTATATGCTTGGATTAAGGTTTCCAACACTACCTTAACATTATACTTACTTTGAAAACCTCTTCCTAATTACAAGACGTAAGTTAGGTATGAGCTATTTGTTACCTCTTTATTCCCTTTTATTTTAATGGTATCCATATTTTGTATTGATCAAATGAGGAATTACCCCGGAACTGATGCCATTAGACACAGACTCAATCCTAATGCCAACTAAGGAGAAAAAACAACACACGCTAATTAATCTAGGAGTCAAGCATGCAAACAAACCCTCTCACAAAGAAGCGCTAGTTGGTGATGGTATCCAACATCGCAGGATCGATGTGCGAAGGGGCTGAGTTTCAGCGGGTGGGAAAGTTATGTTGACAACCTGCTTAACGAACTAATTCCCTGGTGCAAGTTACCTCACCGAGTAGTGGGAAACCCTCCAAGGAGTTTGAGTGAGTCTATCCAATGTCGATCCTAAGTACAACACCACCTTTCCGGTGTTGTCACCTTGGGTAGGAAGTCTAAAATATTATGGCCTCTATGGTACCACCTACTATACCAAAGTAGAGGGGGGACAGTCAATAGTCGACACCAAGACCAATAAAGCAGGGTTGATTACTTTATTTTCCCTAATGTGACCTCGTGCTTGACCCTTGTGTTAGAAGGGCTTCCCAAATTCAGTGATATAGCAACTGGATTTCACTCCCTAACTCAAAGATTTATGTTTTTTTAGCATCTTTGGAAAGTTATTCTCACAATCCTATTCCAAAGATCTACACCTAAGCTAAAATGGGTTTGAAGAACCCTAGAAAAGTTTCTAGATAAATTTTAATTAGAACTTGATTTTAGGTTGTTGTTACTCAAAGGAGTGGTCGTGAAACTGATGGTGTTTCAACTCAACTCTTTAAACCATACAAGAGGAAAATGAAATGCAAGAATTTCAACTTCGATGAAAAATATTTATGGGAAGGAGCAAGAGGTTTTAAGAAAAGAAATAATTTATTGATAGATTACTATGTGTGCACTGCTAATGACAAAAATTATGAGCTAATTATCTAGATAAATGGAAGAAAAATGACCCAAATTTTTAAAATACCATGAAAATGTCATAGTTCACTCAGTACACCTATACAACATTGAATCAAATGTCATAATTTCTAACATAGTAAACTTTTATGATTATAGAGACAACCATACACTTCTTAAATACTCATAAGGATCACGGGGGCTTCACCTTGTTGACCAATATCTTATCACGTTCATTCATAAAAGGGATTTTTTAGTTATGAACCCACATGTTGTGAATAAATGTGTTTGGTTCAAACACTAAAAAGAACAATGTAATAAAGAAAAAATGATACAAATCCTTGTTTCATAAGAGGAATGTCACATAAGGATTTCAAATTGTTATGTTCTATGGAAATTCTTAATCTTTCCAAGACATAAGATGTGTAAACATGGTGATCTTAGTACCCAAGAAATCTATGCTCCTACAAAACAAAGGTTAACAAATTTCCTTAAGTGGGGAAGGGATAGTGACAACAATTACCATGAGAGCATAACATTCAAACAAATGTGAAAGAGAGAGGATACAAGAGGTAAGGGGATACCACACTAGGGTTGAACTAGTGAAGGAAAGAGAGGTGGGAGGAAACAACTATTATGAGGGAGGATGAAATTTGGAAATGATAGCCTACAACTAGTGAGGGCATTAGAGGTGGAATTATCATGAGGTGACATGAATGAAGACATGAAGTGATGATGTTAAAAGGAACTATCAAAGGAATTGATGATGGTGAGGTGATATTATCAATATTTTGGAAAGGAACCATTGAAGTTACTAATATTAATTGTAAAGTGACATTAGTGAGGGCATGTGCCATTGATTCTAGAAAGGCACCGTTGAAGGCATGAGGTGAATATGTTAGCATGGGGATGGAAAAGAAACATAATGAAACAACATTAATTAAGCACCATCGAAGGTAGGAGGAGAGTGTTGAGAGGAAGGAAATTTCATGGAAATGAAGGTGGCCTTGTAGCTATAGGCTACATGATGCAACTGCCAAATATAACCTTAGGGAATATAGCAAGGGAGTGGTGACTAGTTTCAACTAAGGAATGCCATCTTGAATTCATCCCTGCTCAGGACAATGAACTAAAGGGAGAAAATCAAAGATGAACAGATCGAGGAAATAGGTGGTAAATAAGAGAAAAGATAAGACAAGGAAGAGAGGAAAACTTTTCCCTAGGCATCTTAAGGATAGGGTAAAGAAGAGACATGAATAATAAAGGCATGATAGGCTATTATTGGGGGACTAGAAAAATGGAATGGGGGAAGAAAACAAGGAGAGTATGTGTTACCCTAAGAATATCAAGGTGATAATGGAGGAGAAAGAGATGGGTAAGACTACCCAGAAACAACCATCAAATGGATAGGTAGTAGGATGGAGTTTCGTACGAATAAGGATAGGAATTCCAACCTAAGCGATCTTGGATGAAAAAGAGAAAGAAGGGGTACATTCCATGGGTGAAGGAGGAGTGGAAGGAGGAAGGATCTATTGTAAAGGAAGAGATTCCAGCATAGGAAAACTACAAGGAAGAATGTCACTTGGTCATTGAGGGATTGTGTGAGTAGGAGGAGGCATCGATGTAATATTGGTAACTAAATGAATACCACCCATTGTAGTCAAAGTGTGATAGAAAGAGATCATAATATAAGTTTTTAGAGGCCATGTTAATACTACCTATGAAATAGGATGAAGTCTTGATGGGATCAAGAGGCACATCATCCCACTACTAAGTTGGGGAAATACTCCAAATGTATCTAATTTAGACTCAGATTTGGGTTGAGAAGGAAAAGTGTTAAGTTGAGAACATACATTTTGTTTCATACAAGTGTCTTGTTGATATGAAATATCTTGTCTTAGGGAAGTGCCATTTCAAGAGCTAGAATCTTGTTTTGGGATTATATATGGTCAGATGAAATATGTACTAAGATGGATTATATATGGTCAGGTACCAACATGTTATGTATCGAATGCAAGATGTAGAAATGATGGAGGAACTAGTAAGGGCAATGGATCCACTTTCTAAGAGTGGGATGCAAGGTGGGAATAATGATGGAGTATCCAACAAAGGAATGATAGGTGACTAAATATAGAAAGAAAGAAGAATTAATAACTAAAACCTAATAACTAAATGGAAAGGATATGAGGGCCATGAGAAAATAAAATATGCAAGACCACAAGAACGTGACAGTAATCAAGGTGAGGTAGAAACAACAAGGGCACACCAAAGGTGACTTTAAGTGAGGAGGTCAATAATATATGGAGGCCAAGACAGAGGGTATGAACACAGAGAAAGGGAGGTTGGAATAAACTCCAGGGAGAAAGGGAGGTTGGAATGTTGTAGCTTTCCTTATAGCTTGAACAAGAGGTAAACCAATACAGTATGAGGCTAGAATAAACTCCAACAATAAAAAACCTTTGATATGCAACAAATGAATTAGTAAAATAGGCACCTCCTACAAGTTGGTTGCTTGGTAAAAATTGTAAATGTTTTGTGTTACAACTTTAATTAGTGTGCGCCCTTACTTGAACATGTATCAACATACCAAGCATACCCCAAAGGATGGTAATGGATAAGGGTTCTAGATCATGGTATAATCCTTAACACAGTCATACAAACAAACCAATGATAATATTTTGTTCATTCATGTAGACAATTTCATTCACATGTTTCATCAAATAGTTCAGATGCAACCCTATATAATCAACTTGACGCTAGAAAAAAATATAAAATTTAAACACAAATATCTAAATTTATTTGCATAACAAATAATGTGTATTTCCAAGCATACACCACTTGCTAATGTGAATATAAACCAGCTTGCAAACAAATATTCCTAAGGATTTTATGTGAATCTAGGAATTTTCATTGAGACATTTATTCAAATAGCTTGGATGCAATTTAAAATACCAACTCAGACTTGCAAAGATCATAACCCAGATTTAGGAAGTGTGTTTCATTGTCATGTATCTTGGTCTCTGAGCATAAAACGCATCCAGAGGGTTGAGTTCCACTGTGCCAAAATTTCTCCCATGCGCCCAAAACTTAAACCTCTAACCATCAATATCGGTATGTGTCATGGGGTGTTGTTGGAAATCGGTTTCAAAAAAGAAGGTGGGAGATAAATTACCGATTTTGGCAGCATTGCTCATATCCTGTGTCGCTAGGGTCTTCTATTTTTCTTGCACTGTGGGCTATCTAGGGTATCTAGCTCTGTAGCTCACACTATAGGCTAGCTAGTGTATCCTCTGTCGCTCACATTGTTCTCTAGTGTATCCTTTGTTGCTAGGGTCTCCTCTTACATTCACATTGTGGGCTAGCTAGGGTATCCGGATCTTTCGCTCGCACTGTAGGCTAGCTACTAGTGTATCCTTTGTCTCTCACATTGTCCTCTAGTGTATGCTCTATTACTAGGGTCTCCTCTTCAGCTCGCATTGTAGGCTAGCTACTAGTGCATCCTTTGTTTCTCACATTGTCCTCTAGTGTATGCTCTATCACTAGGGTCTCCTCTTAAACTCGCACTATGGGTTAGCTAGGGTATCCCACGGCTCTGTCATTCGCACCGTAGGCTAGCAAGTTTGGTTTCATTGAAGTTTTGTTATATTTTTTTATTTCATATTAAACAATATAATATGTATTATATTAATTATAAAAAATATAATATAAATATATAAATTATAAATATATAAATTATAAATATAAATATAATTAATATAAATTATATGTAGGTTGGGGTTTAGGCATTATATGGGTTATATGGGTTAGGGATTATCATTGAGATTAAGGCTTAGATGGTTCATAGGTTATAAGGGATGATGGTTAGGGGTCATAAGGGATTTATATAAGTGTTATAGGTTAGGAGTGATCTTACAAGTAAAAATTTTAAGGTATTAGGTGTTACAACATAAGATTTAGATGGGTTATTTGTTAAGGGTTATAGGGGTTAGGTATAAGGGGTTATGAGGGTCAAGGGTTCGGTGTTATATGTTACAAGTTAGATTTTATAAGGGATATATGGCTTGGGAATTGTAGTTATTAGTGGTTTTAGGGTAAGTGGCTATAATGGTTAGGAATTATACATGTTAAATGTTATATTCCTTAGGGGGGGTTATGGGTTGTAGGCATTATTAGGGTTACAAATTTTGCATTATATATTTTTTAGGTTAAGGGTTATTACAACCAAGGGTTTATAAATTGTAAGAATTAAGGGTTAGTTGTGATAGTAATTAAAGGACGATGTTGATAAGAAATTATAAGGATTGAGAGATATGAATTATAGAGAGTACATGTACATGAATTTAGGATTATATGATTTACGTGGATTAGGGATTGTATTAGTCAAGGGTATTATATGTTAGGGATGACAGTTCATAGGGTTATGGTTCATAGCAGTTTAGAATTCATTAAAATTTAGAATTTTAGTGGTTAGAGACTAGAATACTAGTGTTTATAGAGGTTAGGAGTTAATGGTTTTATAGGTTAGGGATTAGAATAATAGTGTTTATAGGGGTTGTGTTTCAAATTATAGAGTTCAATGGATATGGGTCATAGAGGTTATGGGTTTTATAGGGGTTTTAAGGTAAGGAGTTAAGGGTTGTAGGGATTGTTAGGAGTTACACATGTTAAAACTTATGTATGTGCTTGTGAAAATGGGTGAGGTCAGGTGCAAGTCCTAGGTAACTTTGATAGAATAGATACCCCACACTCGTGGCTTCTTAGCTGAATAATATTTATGTAGCATGGCAAGATGTTTATGTATGAGTGTTAAATATAAAATGGAGTAGTTTTTGCTTGCTCATGTTGACCCAAATCTTTAGTAAAAAAAATGTACAAAACTTATTAAGCCATTGGAAAGAAAAATAAGGTCTTTTGATCACAACATTGTACCAACTATTCATGTTCATGCAATACCCTGGTTTTGACCCCTATAATGTATGAGGTTAGATTATGTATAATTTGTAAATACAAGGTTATAATGATAGGAGATGATCCAAGTGAGATTAAATAAATGGTTCAATGTATAAATAATGTACACATGATAGTATGGATTCCTTATAGTGTGGAGCTCAAGGCTAAGGCACGACTAGTGAATGGCTAAGCATGTAGATGATGTAGATATATTCCATGTACCATGTAGTAGGTTTTCCATGATGAAATCAATCTATGTAAATATAAATGTTGAAATATAATATATAATGGTCCAAGATGGTTGTAGAGAGCACAAGAGGGGATCTTATTCCATTAGAGGGGAAGAGGAAATGGGACTTATGTGAAAGTAATCCTCTATTACCAAGTGTCAACCTAATATCTCATGTCATTTTCCATCATATGCCTCAAATTAAGCCATCTACCTATATTGACTTAGAAACAAATTCATTGAATGCATGTAGAGTTTGGTGGGGAAGTCTGATCACATAGTTATTTAAGCATGTGTTGGGTAAAATCATTATGGGGAAGTGTAACAATACTTCATTTTTCATTTTTCAAAAAATAAGGTATATCCACACAAGTCAAACACCTAATGGAAATTTCTCACACACATAAACAAATATTGGTACATGATTTTTGTCTGGTTAAAACCCTTGAAGAGGGAAACAATCCACGACCCCAGGTAACATGCCCACTTGAGGAAATATATTAATGCAAAAATGAAATATATTACATGAACATATTTCACAATTGATTATCAAAAAATAACCTTACATTCTCTTTCAATAGATATCGTGGACCAATCAGGTGTTAAGTCATAGATCAAGTGTCATTAATATAGATGAGAAGATGAATCGCTACATAACTTTGTGTCTAGAGCATAATCATGACCATCATATTTGTTAGTTACAAATGCACATGTAAAGAAACACACTTTACCTAAAGACACATTATACCAAGTTCACCTTATCTAACTCTTAAGTGTCTAAATATCCTAACACCCCCCCTTAAGAACTACTTGGAGTAAGATTAAATGATTTACAAATTTGAATCAATAGGAGAAGGAAGGAGGCATTAGAGCCTATATCCCCCCCTTAATGACAACTTCCTAAACTCCTAACATAGCTCAAATATTTGAAATCTAGGCTTCTGTAAGGGTCTTTGTGAAAGTATATGCAACTTGATCATCTATTTAACAATAGAACACTTTGAGAATGTGATCCCGAAGAAGATCCTCGATGGAGTGCAGGTGTATTTGAATGTGTTTGTTGTGCTAATGTTGAACAATACCTTTGGTGAGATAAATGGCACTATTTGTATTAAACAAAAGTGTGTTTCAATGTTGTTGCTAGAATCTAAAATTTGGAAGGATCTATCAAGCAATATGGTTTCTTGACTTGCACAAAATCATGCTTGATACACCACTTCTATTGAAGAAAGAGAAAGGGAATTTTGATTCTTACAAGTACTCCAAGTGACAATTCTAGAACCGATACTAAAAATGTAACCTACAATAGAATTATGATCTAATGGTCACTAACCCAATTGGAATCAAGGAAATGAAGCAACAAAGGACCGAAGGGTACTTAAAGGTAGTGGTTTAGTGTGTGAGGCACACATAGTACTATTTACATACATATATGTGTGGACCAAATCCCATGTCCATGGTTTCCCTATGACCTACAAAATGATATATTTACCCAACATCTTAAAGTATCTATATGGCACATAAGGTAGTGATTGAGTGTGTGATGTAGACATAATAATACTCATACACACACATATGTGGAACAAATTTCATCCCCATGTTCTCCTTAACTGTTGATTTTCTTATAGGGGGGATTACTCTGTGACAAATTGGTAAAGTCGTTTGTTTTTACATGGGAGAGGTACAAGGTTCAAATCTTTATTCCCATGTTAAAGTGGAAATCCATGCCATGTTAATGTGGAGTTGGAATTCATATCTCTTAGTTGATCAATAAAATACCAAAAAAAAAGTCTTAAAACATAATGGATATAATTTGAGACGTGAATTTCATGTGCAAGAAATTCAAGCATAAACTTATTATGATAAACCCTTTAGAAATTAAAATAAAAGTGAAGTTTTATTCTTTCTGACCATAAGTATGAGTGAGAAATTGTGTATGTATGTAAAATATCATATTTATGTTATATAACGCAAGATATACTTTGAATGATTCATGGAGTTTGTATCATATTTTTTTTAGGGCCCTACTCTAACTTCCGTACTTTAATTGGGGTACTTATGAGTTAGCAATTAATATATGAGGACATATTTTTTAATAAATTCCCTTCAATTTAACATGGTCATTTTTATCAAATATGGCCCAATAAGTGGTAGGTACTCATTACTGAGGGGACCACAAGTCATTAGGGTTTTTCTACAGAGAAAATATTTATAGAGCTAGTAGGCTATGCAGTGTTCTATAAAGCGTTGTTATTATATTGGAGCTTTTCTCAAAGGATGTTTCCCTTTTTAAGAGGCTAGTGAACATTGGTCTCTCTTTCATGGATTATCAACACAAGGGTTATATTCTACGCGTTCTATATTATTGTCTCCCTTATTTAATTTTTTGTAGTTTATATTTCTTTAATAATTGTTCAGTAATCATTGTTTCTATTGGTCAAGTACTTCACAAGTGGTATTAAATCTCTTTCCTATGCCAACATGTGCTTTAATTTTAGAGTTTGTTAGGCTAGAGATGTGCTCTAACATATTTAAACACAAAGTTATTAATATTTTAGTAGGTAAAATTGTGGTCTGGGAAGCATACACGTAGATAATACAAGTGGACTAGTCATCTAGTTGGACACCCTTATACACCCTTATTAATACCTCAACAAGTAGTATTACATTGGTTATAGATTCGATCTTACGGTTGTGTGGTGTGAGAGATTGTATTGGGTCTAAGAGAGGGGTCTATGAGAGAGTGAAGAGAAGGTTGCAATGGATGTGTTGTAGTCGTTATCTCTTCATTTTGTTGGATGAAATAAAGGAAGGAATAGCTATTTCTCCATGGACGTAGACCATATCGGGTGAACCACATATATTGGTATATCTCTTGTATTATGTTCTTTTGTGTTGTATTTCCGCATTCATTTTGATCTGTTTTGTTATTATTACTCTACAATCATATTCCTAACATCACTACCCCCACTTCACCATAACCCTCCTTTTAAATAATAAAAAACCAATTTGTGTACTTTGAAAGAAAAATAGGGTTTATGGTTTACATGATGAATTGATGATGGAAACACACGTTCCAGCATATAATACTGCAAGGGAATTTTTTTGTGGTGTTGATTAAACAATGAAATAAAAAATAGAGATTTTTCATCGCAACTATGACACACATACATTGTATATACAATGTAGAACCTGAAAGAAAAATGAAGACAGGCTTATGCAAACTTAAAACTTGTGTCAGCCAATTTGTGTACTTTGAAATAAAAATAGGGTTTATGGTTTACATGATGAATTGATGATGGAAACAAGTGTGTGTGTGAGTCAAATTTGAGTCCAGAAACACTCCCATATGTTTAAGGCATGTGAATATCCTATCCATGTCAAATTTCAATGCATACAGAAACAATTTGAAAAAAATTCAACGTTGGCCCCATTCACAGGTCATTGTTGCCCATGTCTAATCCTAGTACAATGTATTTTTGTTGTTCCTTTTAAAATTCATTCAACAGTACACACATTCCTGCATCTACTACTGCAAGGACATATTTTTAGTGTGTTGATTAAATAATGAACGAAAAAATAGGGATTTTTCATCACAACTATGACACACATACATTGTATATACAATTTAGAACATGAAATAAAAATGAAGAAAGGCTGATGCAAACTTAAAACTTGTGTCAACCAATTTGTGTACTTTGAAAAAAAAAAATAGGGTTTATGGTTTACATGATGAATTGATGATGGAAATAATTGGGTGTGTGAGTCAAATTTGAGCCCATATACCCCCCATATCATTAAGGCATGTGAATAGTCTATCCATGTCAAATTTCAGTGCATACAGAAACAGTTTGAAAAAATTTCAACGTTGGCACCATTCGCAGGTCCTCGTTGCCCATGTCTAGTCCTAGTACAATGTCTTTTTGTTGTTCCTTTTAAAATTGGTTCGATATTACATGTGTTCCTGCATCTACTACTGCAAGGAAATATTTTTATGGTGTTGATTAAACAATGAATGAAAAAGAGGGATTCTTCATCACAACTATGACACACATACATTGTATATACAATGTAGAACCTGAAAGAAAAATGAAGAAAGGCTTATGCAAACTTAAAACTTGTGTCATCCAATTTGTGTACTTTGAAATAAAAATAGGGTTTATGGTTTACATGATGAATTGATGATGGAAACAAGTGGGTGTGTGAGTCAAATTTGAGTCCAGAAACCCTCCCATATCATTAAGGCATGCGAACAGTCTATCCATGTCAAATTTCAGTGCATATAGAAACAGTTTGAAAAAATTTCAACCTTGGCCCCATTCACAAGTCATTGTTGCCCATGTCTAGTCCTAGTATAATGTCTTTTCATTGTTCCTTTTAAAATTCATTCAACAGTACACATGTTCCTGCATCTAGTACTGCAAGGACATTTTTTATGGTGTGTATTAAACAATGAACGAAAAAAGAGGGATTTTTCATCACAACTATGACACACATATATTGTATATACAATGAAGAACCTGAAAGAAAAATGAAGAAAGGCTAATGCAAACTTAAAACTTGTGTCAACCAATTTGTGTACTTTGAAAGAAAAATAGGGTTTATGGTTTACATGAAGAATTGATGATGGAAACAAGTGGCTGTGTGAGTCAAATTTGAGTCCAGAAACCCTCCCATATTGTTAAGGCATGCAAATAGTCTATCCCTGTCAAATTTCAGTGCATACAGAAACAATTTGAAAAAAATTCAACGTTGGCCCCAACAGGTCATTGTTTCCCATGTCTAGTTCTAGTACAATGTATTTTTGTTGTTCCTTTTAAAATTCATTCGACAATACACATGTTCCCACATCTAGTACTGCAAGGACATATTTTTATGGTTTTGATTAAACAATGAATGAAAAAAGAGGGATTTTTCATCACAACTATGACACACATACATTGTATATACAATGTATAGCCTGGAAGAAAAATGAAGAAAGGTTGATGAAAAATTAAAACTTGTGTCAACCAATTTGTGTACATTGAAAGAAAAATAGGGTTTATGATTTACATGATGAATTGATGATGGAAACAAGTGGGTGTGAGAGTCAAATTTGAGTCCAGAAACCCTCCCATGTCGTTAAGGCGTGCAAATAGTCTATCCATGTCAAATTTTAGTGCATAAAGAAACAGTTTGAAAAAATTTCAATTTTGGCCCCATTCACAGGTCATTGTTGCCCATGTCTAGTCCTAGTACAATGTCTTTTTGTTGTTCCTTTTAAAATTCGTTCGACAGCACACATGTTCCTGCATCTACTACTGCAAGGAAATATTTGTATGGTGTTTATTAAACAATGAACAAAAAAAGAGGGATTTTTCATGACAACTATGACTCACATACATTGTATATACAAGGTAGAACCTAAAAGAAAAATGAAGAAAGGTTGATGCAAACCTAAAACTTGTGTCAACCAATTTGTGTACTTTGAAAGAAAAATAGGGTTTATGGTTTACATGGTGAATTGATGATGGAAACAAGTGGGTGTGTGAGTCAAATTTGAGTCCAGAAACCCTCCCATATCGTTAAGTCATGTGAATAGTCTATCCATGTCAAATTTCAATGCATACAAAAATAGTTTGAAAAAATTTCAATCTTGGCCCCATTCACATGTCATTGTTGCCCATGTCTAGTCCTAGTACAATGTATTTTAGTTGTTCCTTTTAAAATTGGTTTGAAAGTACACAAGTTCCCAGATCTACTACTGCAAGGACATATTTTTATGGTATTGATTAAACAATGAACGAAAAAAGAGGGATTTTTCATCACAACTATGACACACATGCATTGTATATACAATTTAGAACCTGAAAGAAAAATGAAGAAAGGTTGATGCAAACTTAAAACTTGTATCAACCAATTTGTGTGCTTTGAAAGAATAATAGGGTTTATGGTTTACATGATGAATTGATGATGGAAACAAGTGGGTTTGTGAGTCAAATTTGAGTCCATCCTCCCATATCGTTAAGGCATGTCAATAGTCTATCCATGTCAAATTTCAGTGCATACAGAAACAGTTTGAAAAAATTTCAATGTTGGCCTCATTCACAGGTCATTGTTGTCCATGTCTAGTCCTAGTACAATGTATTTTCGTTGTTCCTTTTAAAATTCGTTCGATAATACATGTGTTTCCGCATCTATTACTGCAAGGACATATTTTTATGGTGTTGAGTAAACAATGAAAGAAAAAAGAGGGATTTTTCATCACAACTATGACACGCATACATTGTATATACAATGTAGAACCTGAAAGAAAAATGAAGAAAGGTTGATGCAAACTTAAAACTTGTGTCAACCAATTTGTGTACTTTGAAAAAAAAAAAGGGTTTCTGATTTACATGATGAATTGATGATGGAAACAAGTGGGTGTGTAAATAAAATTTGAGTCTAGAAACCCTCCCATATCGTTAAGGCATGCAAATAGTCTATCCATGTCAAATTTCAATGCATACAGAGATAGTTTGAAAAAAAGTTAACGTTGGCCCCATTTACAAAGCACCGTTGCCCATCTCTAGTCCTAGTACAATGAATTTTCATTATTCCTTTTAAAATTTGTTCGACGGCACACACATTCTCGTTATTTATTAATTGGATTGGTTGTCATAGATGTCAACCCTTGAAGAAAGTACGGTAGCGAATTTCGGTAGAACAAAGGTTTAGGTAATGGACCCAAGTTTGTTTTATGGATAATGGTATGAGTTTCAATATATTTGCAGGTAAAACTATTCTATAAGGATAGTACATGTCATGTCATTTTCGGTGGTATGTGGAACATCACATAAATCCTCATGGTTAGAGAGTTATGGCCATGTGAAGTTGGAGAACCCTCATGAGTAATTTAGAAGCCCTAAAAGGTCAAAGTAGTCAAAGTGTTTGCAAAAAAGAAATTATTTAAATAATAAAGTGAAGTGATGATTGTACTATAAGTCAAAGAGGATGCAAAAAAAATTATTTAAATAATAAATTTAATGGAGAACTCCCTAAAATAAGGAAAGTGATTTGAGAGATTTTAGAAGGTAAATAATAAAGTGAAGTGATAAGTGTACTATAAGTCAAAGTGGATACAAAAGAAATTATGTAAATAATAAAGTTAATGGAGAAATTACTAAGTGGACAAGTGATTAGAAGTTGGTTAACCCTAAAATAATGAAAGTGAGTTAAGATGGTTTAAAGGTAACCCCTTGAGGAAGCTACATGAAAGTATAAATAAGAGGTCAGGTTCTCTCGTTTTAATCACACTTGAATATCATTGAATATATATTTTTTCAAAGGTTATTTGGGCAAGTATTATTGATAGAGAAAAATTGCAGCAGGAAAAGTGCGGCAGGAAAACTACGGTAGAAAAAGTGCGGCAGAAAAAGTGCGACCGAAAAATCGCGATAGAAAAAATGTGGCAGAAAAAGTGCGGTAGAAAAATCGTGGAAGCAACATGGTTGGAGTCTATTTATGAGAGATATGGCACATCTTGTTTGAGGTATGTTTTGTGAGCTAGGGTTTATCTCTTGATATGGTATTGGATGTTTAGTATTGCTGCATATATCAGATTTGTTGAGGGATACAGTTGGTATTTTATTGTTGCTATTTGGCATATGGGTATTGGTCTTTTGGTTGTAATGTGTTGTTGAAGTTGTTGGTTTAGATTGAGGCTACATAACAGTGAGGTTGTGGCACATGGTTTGATGTAAGGGTTTATGGTATTTGATTTATGGATAGAGTGACGAATTGTTAGATAACTTTTGATGGTTATATTGGTGCATGTCTTTGGTATATGGTTGAGGTACATGTTTGATACATGGTTGAGACAAGTAGTTGATGAGTTGGAACATACATGAGGTGTATAGTTGATGATGTTGGTACATATTGATGAATCAAGGTTGATGCATGGTACATGTTGGTTCAAGTTATTGGTACAGGTTGTTTGGTGCAGGTTGATGTGTACAGGTTGTTACAAGTTATTGGTATAGGTTGATAGTGATAGGTTGATAATGGCAGTGGTTGATTCATTGACATTGACAGGTTGTCTACATTTGGCATTTATATTTCAAGGTGCTTGGACATGGCAAGGACAGGTGGTTGTAGCCACCTTCCGGTTGTAGCCAAAGAACTTAGGGGGTTGTAGCCTCCTTCTGGTTGTAGCCATAGAATTGGGGAGTTGGAGCTTCCCTCAAGTTATAGCCTGAGAAACTAGGGGGTTGGAGCCTCATTCCAGTTGTATCTGGAAAACAAAGGAAGTTAGTGCTTCCAATGAATGTATTTCTTCAAGACATATAAGAAAAATCATTTTGTGGTTTTCTCCCGCTTCGGGTTTCCACGTAAAAACATTGGTGTAATTTGTATGCATGTGATTTCTCATTTGTTCATTGTTTATTTACTCTGTAACTATTGGATGATAATGCTACATTGATATAACACTTGCATTTTTGGTGAAAAGGGATTAAATTCCTCTATTACGGATTCACCCCCCCTCTTAGTAATCCAACAATTGGTGTCAGAGCAGGTTCCTTCAGAAATCAATTTAACCAATGAAAGGTAGATCATGGAGAGAAACAACATATATAAAATAGAATACCACAGTTTGATGGACAAAAGTATGCATTTTGGAGCATAAGGATCAAAACATATATACAGGCACGAGGATTTGAAATTTGACAATCAATTGTAGATGGATACACAGCACCAGCAGTTCCACTGACAAATGACAAAGCAATAAAACTCAATCAGAATAACTTCAAAGCCACTAATGCACTTTTGAATGGTCTTGGAGAATCGGTATTCACCAAAGTTGCACATTGTAAATCCGCTAAAGAGATTTGGGACAAACTTCAAAATATTTATGAAGGATATTCAAAAGTCAAAGCAACAAAGCTTCAAACTTACAGAGGTTAGTTTGAACAACTAAAGATGAAGGAAGATGAGAATATTGCAGCTTACTTTTTACGAGTCGATGAAACAGTAAATGCAATCATGGGATTGGGAGAAGAAATCAAAGAATCTGTAATTATTCAAAAGGTACTAAGATCTCTTCCTATGATATTTGACCCTAAGATATCATCACTAGAAGAAAAAGCATATCTGAACTCAATAAGCATGGATGAATTACATGGAATATTCAAAGCATATGAAATGAGATCTGAACAGGAAAATCCAGATATAAAAGAAGCAGCCTTCAAAGCATCCAAAAATTCAAAGAAATAGGGAAAGCAAAAAGAAAAAGAACATAGCAACAGCAGTGACGTCTCGGAAGATGATGAAGAAGTGGCCAACTTTGTCAAAAGATTGAACAAGGGAACCAATGGCGGGTATAGAGGTAAGCTTCCTTTGATTTTTTTTAATTGTGATGGTATTGGTCATTTTCCTAACAAATGTCCTCATAAGAAAAATAGAAATGATGAAGGTTTACTCAAATAGAAAACAAACATATAAAGGCAAAAGAACCACAAAGAAATCTTTCAAGAAAAGCTTATGCACCAAACAAGACATCTCATCATCATATGAAGATGAAGCCAATGACAGTGAGACAGAAAGAGTTATATTCATGGCAGTAGAAGACTCTGATAAGGAAGACTATGAAGAAGAATATAAAGAGGCAGAATTTGACTACCGAGAACAATATATGTGTGCCATAGAATTCATCAGAAGAGAAAAGAAGAAAAACAAGCAACTACATGAGGAACTAGACAAGAAATAAGACACTCAAGAACTAGAACAAATGATCACAAATTTGAAGGTTCAAATAGAAGATAAAAAATTGAAGAAGCACTCAAAGAACAGCTAGAAGAAAAAGACGGGATCATTGGAAATTTGGAAGTGGAGATTGTCACATTAAAAAAGGATCTTCAAAAGAAAAATATGCAGAACAACTCAAAAAATTTCGATGACATTATTAGCAGTCAAAAACCTTATCATGACAAGTCCGGACTTGGATACAATTAGACAGAAACGGGATCAAGCTCCAAAACAAAAGAGAAAGAAACATATCCAAAAAGCTATTCAGAAACAATCAAAGGGGATAGGAAGATTACAAGGACAATCCTCCATTGAGAAGATTCAGATTTCAGAATCAACAACCGACAGATAGGCCTCAGTAAGAAGAAGAATTCATAAGAGTACCTCCTTTCAAAAGATCTTCAACTCAGAGGTATCAAACTATCTTTTTTGGTTTATGTTATGCATGCAATAATTTTGGACATAAAGTTGTGAATTGCAGAGCTAACAACAGGAACATAAACAACTTTGAAAGTCATACACAAAAGGGTTATCCAAGAAGGCCTAGTGAAACACAGAAAAGAAGTTACAATAGGTTTGAATCTTTGAGCGTGGAATGTTACGAATGTAACAACTTTGGACACATGGCCAAAAATTGTAGAATGGCAGTCCCTCCTAGAGAACCGCAACAGAATAACAACAGTCACCGACAAGAACCTCAGAAAAGGACATGGATAATGTAACAACCTTAGTTGAATAAATGTTTAAGGATTATTAAGTAAAAATTAATTAGGGGATTAATTGTCTTAATA
>SNQJ01S0015633.1:149305-171833 GCA_010110895.2 Picea sitchensis | reverse complement strand
TTTTTCTCCATAACAGGCTGAAGAACAATAACCTCTCTCAGTTTCTACACAGGTATTAGGAATTGGGAGAATATAAGCCATCTCTGAGCACTATTTTTTAGGATTCCATTTTTTCTGATTTTGTCATGTTTTTGCGGTAGATGTTTTGGAAATATCGAGATTAATTTGGAAAAACCGAGAGAGGTTTTTACTAAAAACAGGCTCTTCGAAAATAAACTCTTTCATTTTTCACACATTTGTCATATTTTGGGAGATACAAGTGTCTGAGTTAACCCCTATTTTCAGCAGTCCGACCCTTTTTTCATGGGAGACAATTCAAAACTTTGAGGGATTTCTTTCTATTTTTGGCCAGGTTGTTGAATTCGACCTCCTGCGGTCATATATATATATATATATATATATATATATATATATATATATATTGTTATAATTCAAATGTAATAAGGGTTGATCAGTTGGAACCTGTTAGTAGAATATGATCCAGATTGTAAAGCATCTCACAGAGCCTCATGTGTTCATCAATCCAATAATACAGTGACAGCAGTTACAGGATTCATGTGTCAATCTTGGTGGTGAAGTGCTTTTATTCACTGTATTTTTTTCCATTGTATTTCTTAAGTTATTCATATTCTGAATTATGCTAAGAGGTTTTAAGAACAGAATTTGTCGAGACATACACTCTGTTTCTGGCTTTGACATAATTATCAATGTTTTATGCTCAATGGTTAATTCTAGGATTCTTGATTTCCCTGTTATTACCTGGTCCTCTCATCTTCTCCTCCAAATCCAAAATCAACCTCAAATAATCCAATAAGAGTGCCTACCTTGCCCTATAGGGTTGTCTATAGAACCTGTCTTTGATTGAACCCCAGCTTGTGACTCCATTTCCCAATGGACTTCCCTTCCTGTTTCAACCAACAATCTAAAAACCAAACCCTGTACTTTCATAACTAGCCTAGAATTCCCAACAAACAAAGCTAAATCATACAGAGAGATCCCTCTATGAGTCTTGGAGGGATAGATCCTTGACTCCAAAGTGGTTTTGTAGTTACCTCTACCCATTTCTTCGTCAGCCCAAGAAATTACAGAGTGCTAACAGTAAGGACATTAACAAACCCTTAGTACATGCTTAGTGTAGTATGGTTGCATTGTTTAGTAGTATGGTTTGGTGTGTTCAATCATTTTGAATGATTGTGAATATTGTTTTACTATTCAGTTTTAGCTTATGGATGAGTAGACAACAACTGAGCTTATTGTTTTCACCATTTGTTTGATTAGATGGAGTTGTGATATCAACATTGTATGGTTTCAATCACTTACATAAACATATGGTAATTAGGATTATGACTCTAGTTGTGCTTGAATGAAGTTATTTTGATTTATTTTTGGTAAGAAATAAGTAGTTATACATTTCATCATTTCATTGTATATTAGAGAATTTAGGACTCTTTGACACTTTACTTCTCAACATATTAATCTTTGTGGTTTGTATGTACAATGCACATTACCTCTAAAGTTCGTACATTCTTGGATTGATAATTAAAGTGAGTTATGGATTTCAACACCTATTGTTGTAATTATGTATCCTATAAGTGGGTACCATATTAGAAGTCCATTTGTCCAAGTCTATAACTTTATTTGCAATTATAACCTTAAATGGAAGATACAAATCCCTATGCACTTTTGCATTGGTGTTCACACCCACTTCCTAATAGACGTTGTAATAAGATGAGCTCACTAGATAATTATCCCGACTTGATCTAGCTAGAAGCCTCCTAATCTTATTGCTCCATGAGCTAGCTGACAACTTCTTCAAGCCTTCTACACATTGTTATTTTCGGTATTTATGCCATGATGCATCTACCCCTTTGCACGTTGCCTATGGGTTATTAATAGGGAGAGCCATTGACTTACTCCTTGCCATGAAAACTTATGACATTGGTTGTCTATGAGGAGCCTTGTGGGTGTTTGTTTCTATATATGTCATTGAAATCCCTTCTATTTGCAAGCAATATATCACTCCATGCATCAAAGTAGTGGTGAGTCCAACTTTTGATACAACCACTACTGTGAACCTAATACTTTTTGTTGGCTAATGATTACAACATCGCTACTACGAACTCGTTGATTTAGGGGAGCAAAGAGGGAATTGAAATCTCAACATCCACCTAGGAAAAGTGGCTATACTCTAGTATTTTTTCTCCAATTATAATGGCAAAGAACTACTAAGCAATTCCTCACTTAAACCAAACTTCTATTTTTTATGTTCTTTGATAACGTAAGCCCAACTCAACCAAACTAAAGAAGAGAAATACACTCTATTTGAACAACCACGAGCTACAAAAGAGCACTTCTAAGCTCTATACATTGTATTACCATGAAATTTCTTACAATAATTAAGCAAAGAATGATTGTTTGTTGTGGTCTGGTTTGCATGGTCTGAAGTTAAGCTAAAACTATGGATAACTCCTTGATAATTTTCTCTAGATATTATTCAAGATCCTCAACTTCCATGTTCTTTCTAAGTATCCAAACTACATTTTTTTCATCTTCGTTATTGCTTAAACAAGAAATACATATGTCCATTCCTTCTTTCAGTTCTACATAATGGCGATCTTGAAGTTGTTTGGATGCAGATTGAAACCTCAATCTCACATCCTCTGCATTGTTAAACTCTTCTTCAAAAGGCAATGTTTCATCCTTGTCTTAAGGAAACTTTTTGTAATGCATTTGAAGGTATGAAATTGAAACATTAACGGATACATCATACAATGCACAATCTTTGTACTTGAATTCTAGCATTAAAATTGTCTTCCCCACTGCCACTATGAAAATTGTATCTAGAACTCACTTTAAGCTTACTCGTGTTTGAATGTTTGGAATTCAAATTCTTTTATATATCCAGCTAAACTATTTTTTTTATTATGACCCTATGAGCCCAATTAGTGTTATTAAAATTATCACTACAATGACACCCACCATGCATACAACATCGCAGTTTGAGATACCTTATGCTAAGAAACATTTTGACGCTAAAAAATCATTATTGAGAAGGATTTTGTAACTAGTCTCCATAACTATTTGATGAGATTGGATGCAATAATATCTGAAACGAACTAGTAAGGTCCAGAGTTTGAGTCAAACCACAACTAACAAACTTGTATGCAATGTTTTTCATTGTGGCATTCAACATATATCATACAACCTTGCCTTACAAGTACAACATGCCTAATTTACGCTACATTGTTTGGTTGATAAACCATATTTTCTTGTTTTGTCGACTCTCTCTCCATGTTCTCCAAAATATCAAGGATTGACCACTTCTTAACTCCCCTTGTTTTATATTGTATTTTTATGTTATTATATTATGGTATATACATTATGTATATTACATTGGGCCAATGGTCAAGTCATTGCATTCATAAAAGAAAGTCTTTGGTTCCATTCTCCCAACATTCATGGGTCATTAATCTCATCATATTATAATTTTGAGATTATCATTACACATATATTTATGCCAATACTTCCTTTAAAAAATGATCCTTCTTTAAAAAGAGGCTAAGCTTATTAAGAAAGTGGAGAATCATACTCTCGCCTTATATTTAATGGAACATTACAAGGTGGTTTCAGAGGTAGAGCTTTTTAAGTAGGTGAAATAGATTTCAATAGATGAACTATTAACATAAGTATTTTTATTTAGCTTCTGTCAATTGAGGGTAACTCAAGTGGTTGTGAGGAAAAGTTGTTAACCTCCACACTTTGGTTCAAATCCCACTTTGTGACATGTTTTCTCTTAGTGAGCCAATTGTTGATGAGTTACATATGATCTATTCATGAGTTGTTGACCTGGCCTTGTGCCTTGAAGAATCTAGGGTTTACCTTGGGTACCATCTTGAGAATGAGGGGAAGCACCTAAGAGGTTTCCCCTGGGATATGTTACTGGGTAGAAGAAAAAAAGACATTTTTATTTATCCAAATTGTTATGATAAGAGTAATTTTTTTAAGTCAATATCAATACAAGTATTTTTATCAATCACATCGTTAAGATAAGGGGTACTATTTTGTTAAAGTTAATATTAGTATAAACACTTGTATCCAGTTAAGTTGTCACAATTAGAGTTACTATTTTGTTAAATTCACCATTAACACAAAGTATTTCCATTTGTCTGAAATTTTACGACAAAAGGTAGTATTTTGTCAAAGTCACCCTTAACACATGCACTTATATTCATCTAAGTTATCATAAGGGTATTAGTTTGTTAAAGTCACCATTAATATGAGAACTTGCATTTAGCTAAGTTGTTACAACATAGAGTATTCTCTTGTCAAATTTATCATTAACATATACACTTCTCTTCAACTAATTTATCCGGATAGGGGGTACTATTTTATCAAAGTTTCCATGCACATATGCACTTCCATTCGTCTAAGATGTTCTTGAAGATGATCCCAACTCGGGATTGAAACAAAGAATAGATTCTAATGATGAATGTAGTTTTCCAACTCCATTCTAATAACCATTTATGCATAACATTAACAATTTAAGAGGTTATTATTTTGTCAAAGTCTTCATTAACACAATCACTTCCATTCATCCATTTTATCATGACAAGGGGTACTATTTTATCAAAGACACTTTTAACACCAACACTTTCATTTAGATAAGTTGTCATAATAATGGTACTATTCTCTTAAAGTCACACAAGCACCTTTGTTTAGTTACATTGTCGAAACATGGGGTACTGTTCTCTCAAAGTTGCACAACCACTTCCATTTAGTTAAATTGTCGCAATGGGAGGGTACTATTATGCAAAAGTTGCCATTAACACAAGCTCTTTTGTTTGGGTAAGTTATTGCAACAAGAGGATATTATTTTGTCAAAGTCAACATTAGCATAAGCACTTCCATTTTTCTATGCCACCACGACAAGGGGATTACTTTGTGAAAGTTACCATTAACATGATCACTTTAATTTGGCTAAGTTATTGTGATTGGGGGCATTATTTTGTCAAAGACAACATCAACACAAGTGCTTTCATTTAGCTAAGTTGTCATGACATAGGGTACTATTTTATCAATGTTGTCATTAACACAAGCTCTTACATCCACATATGTTGTTGCAACATGGGGTGTTATTTTCTAAAAGTCACCATTAACACAAGTGCTTCCATTCATCTAAATATTATGATGAGAGTATTATTCTATCAAAGCCATCATTGACACAAGTATTTTATTTTGGAAAAGTAGTTTCCATAGGGGTTACTATTTTGTCAAAGTCACCATGAACAAAAGCACTTCCATTATGCTATGCTCCCACTATATGGAACTATTCTATCAAAGTCACCTAGAATTTGCACTAGGCCCAAACTATATATTCATATGTTTCTAAGTTATTAATTGGCATCAATGTTATATAAATTGTACTTCTCGGGTAAGTGCCTTTCCATTGCCTTTAGCATAAATCTTTTAAAAGAAGACAAGGATAAATATAATTTATAGTATCACTGAGGTGTAAAATATATAAATACTAACACAAACAACTTGGGTGTAGCACCTCTATTATAACTACATAGCATGGGAATAATGCAGATAGATTAGTATAAATAGGTTCTATAGATATTCAAGCTCATCCTCCCCGAAAAAAAGAGACCAAATTGAAACCAAAGAAATGGAATTGTCTCCAAGAATCGAGTTCAGATATAAACATTGATCGACATGAGGTAAATCTGCAACCGAATACTGATATTTGTCATAATAAGGTAAATCAACAATCAAATACACCACTTGGGAATCCACTCATTTTTCAGGGATAGAGTAGGAGAAATGGATACAAGGCTTTCTTCCTTGAGGGAGGTTGTAGTAGTTAAATCCTCTCTAGGTGCAATTAAAAGACATCATGAAACTGATACCTATGATTTTGATAAGGAACTGGTTCCTTCTGAGAATCTTGATTTCTTGTGTTCTAATTTATAGATAGTTACTATGACTCTTCCTTCAATGGGGTGGGAATAAGTTAAAAAGAAGGGGGAAAGGGAAAGATTGAGGACTATTTTTCAAAGGGAAAAAACTAACATGTACATTACTTATGTAATTTTTGTTAACTTTCAGGGTTACTTTGAAAGTGTTTACACCATGCATGGGGTGGTTCATGAGATTTAGGTTACATAGTGTATGTTCAACCCTTGGATGGTCCAACATGGATTGAAACATGAGATATTGTCCTTGCTATATTTACATAGTTGAGATAGCTTTCTCAGTGCATGCTTGACATTAGATGGTTATTGGCTTAGTGTTCTTCCTTTAGGCGTTGGAGTTCTCTTGATAGCTTGGTGGACACCCTTCACTGGAACCCAATGAAGGATCCATTTGCTTGGAGAGTGCCCTACATGTGATGAGGAGTGTTGTGTAGCTTGGAGGATGGCATTAGGCCCTAGTTTGCATGTGGTAGCTTGGATTCCTATTTGGAGGGTGGGAGATGGTTCGAGCATGCCTAGGGTTTTGACAATATTCTTGCAAGAGTAGTTGACATGGTGGAGTACATTGCTTAGGAGGATTGATGGAGTTTGTGGAGGCTTGTGATGGAGGGATGTGGACTTTCCTTGCATAGCTATATCACCTTGGAGCCATTATTGTTCATGATGTCACCTTGGAGTATGACACATGTATTTTAGAGTGTAGTGTATCACTTATGTTGGCCTCCCTTACCTCTCATATAAATAGAGGAAGGAAAGAGTATTTCCATTTGTATATGTTCATTCACTCACTTGTATTCACTCTTGTGATGAGATGTGACCTAGAGAAGAGTGTGCACTAACTTCTTTCTTTAGAGTCTTCAAATGTGCTCTCTCTCTCTCTCTCTCTCTCTCTCTCTCTCTCTCTCTCTCATCACTAGGGGTTCTTAGTCTTCTTAGAGAATCTTGGAGCATATTAGAGATATGGGGTTGAGGTTTATCCCTTGGAGATTGGAGATCGGAGATTATAGTTTTGTGATAAAAACCTAGGTTGGAATTGTGAAAAATAAGAGGAGGACATGACATATTTCCTGGAAAGATTTGTTGGAGTGATTCTTCCATATTGGATCTTCTTGGTTGCTGGGGTTTTGTTGATTTTCCCTAGCCATGGTTCGAAGAGTTGGGAGGATTTTTACTAGCCATGAGAGAAGGCTATGGTATGTACATGAACTTCATATTGAGCATATTAATGAAGTTTCTATCTATTCAAAACTTGTGCAATTTTTAGATTTGATTTTCAGCTATATATGTTCTTTATGCATTGTTATTTACAATCATATATGTCTTGTTGGTTTAAAATAAGTAAAAAGACAATTGTTAAGTGATATGACATCAAAGTGAAGAATATAAGGGGTTGATTTTAGTGTTGTCATATTATTTTGTACTATTGTTATTACTATTGTAAAAAAGTATTTTCATTTATGGTTATTAGTTGATAAGTTGCCTTAAAGGGGCTAAAACTTATCCCTTTGGTTTGGTATCTTTTCTCCTTGAATTGTTGGGAAGTTTGGGCTATTTGGAAGTGACATGTTGTACTCTTTTTACTGTTGTTTTGTACCTTGTTTTATAAAATCCCTAAGGCCAAAGATTCATAGAGCTAAGATTGAAAAAACCTTTTAGAAAAAAAGGTGAAATTTGTATTTTGTATTGAATTTTGAAATCCAATAAATTTCCACATGGTATCAGGGATTTTTATAGTTGATATCACTCTTGAGTAAGAGGGAGTTTGTATTTCAAGTGGATTTTACCTTGCACATGTACTTGACCTAGTTGAGGTCATCAGATGAGAAACCCTAGGTTGCTTGGGATAAGCATTTGTACCCTAGAAGGGTTTTGTCTACTTCATATACTATTGATTGTGTGCACTCGAGAGTTGTTCAAGATGTGTAAGGTGACTCTTGGTCTCAGAGAGTGTCGGGTTTGACGAAGCTTCTAACTTTGTTTCATGAAAGCTTAGGCTTCAAATTGTTATGGAGGAGGCTAATATTTGGGATCATGTTGAGAGGGAGATTCCAAAACCTACCAATCCAACAACTTTGGCCACACATCAAAAGAAGGAAGCAAAAGTGAAGAGAATCATTGTTGATTATGTGAAGGATCATTTCATCTATCACATTGCAGAGAAAAAAAAAGGTAAAGACGTGTTTGATTCTTTGGTCGAGTTATTTCAAAACTATTGTGCTTATAAGAAAATACTTTTGCAAAATTAGTTCTCAACTATTCACATGAGCAAGGCATATACTAAGGTGAGATACTTGACCAGGATCATTGAACTAAAGGATTAATTAGTAGCCATTGGAACTAAGGTGGAGGATAAGGAATTAGTGTGCATTTCCCTGAAGGGGATTTCTCATTCTTGGATGTCTTTTGTTCATAGTGTTTATGCTCAAGAAAATATACCAAAGTTTTCCAAGATTTGGGTTGATCTTATGGAGGAAGAATCATAATATAGTCTTGTTCAAAACAACAAGAGGAAGTGGATGTTAATTGGTCTTGTCGGGAAGACAAAGATAATAGAAAGAAAGGATTAAAGAAGAAGGATGGGATAGATACAGGAAAGGAAGACTTGAGTAAGATGGTGTGTTGAATCCGATGTCATGAGATGGGACATCATGAAGGCCAATGTCCATTGAAGAAGAAGGGAAAGGGTGTGAGACATGTTATATTTGGGACTATTATAGGTGTTGAAAAAATGAAATTCGAGTTTAACATTGCCTTTTCCATGACTTCTCGACTATCTTCTAACTCCATGTCTAGTGTTAGTTGGTATGTGGGCAGTGGAGCTTTGAGAGACATGACATATGACGAGTCTCTATTCAATAGGATTTAGGAGCAATAGGGAGGCATGACTATCAATCTTGGCGATGATGTCGCTTACCCTCTTAGAGTAGTTGGCTCCATTTCATTTTGGATGCCTTAACGTGATTTTCTTGAGTTGGATCACATTTTATTGGTTCCTGGTTTGAGGAAGAACCTCCTTTTAGTTTCTTGTATTATACATATACATTGGAGAGTTTCCTTTGAGGGACAATAGTACACCATCAATGATTGTAGTCTAGCTAATCTGAGGAATTTGGCTAGAGAGGTTGAGAGAGGGTGGCCTTTACAAGTTACTTGATAATATAGTGGTACCTGTACATTCCAATGGGAGGTTGGAAGAGCCTTCTATCTTTGAGGAGGTACATCAATGGTGAGAGGTCATGGAGCCAAGTTTAGCACTGATTTTGGATACTCTAATAACATACTTTCCATATTTATAGGCTTAAGAGCATGTAGGAGCACCCAAATATTTAGTGAGGGCATGTGTACCTCTTAGGTGATATGATAGTCATGTTGCATTGGTTTCTTCCATTCATGAAACTTCCAATTGAACGGAGGTGGAGAAGTGTGATGATGAGATTGATTTCATCCATGAGCCTTCTAGTCGTTTAGTGGAGGAGAGGTGTGATACCTTGATGGATGATGATGCTGAGACATATTCTAGAGTTGCAGTTGATGGGAGTATTATAGAGTATAGAGCTGGGGATCATGCATTCTCTCAGGCAAAGAGAGTTTCCCATGGTAATACTCTTTCCAAGGATCACAGACTCTCTTAGAAAAAGAGAGTTTATCATAATGTTAATCTTACTTAAACATTCTCTCAAAATGAGGGAGTTGACATAGTTCAAGTTGTTCTAGTTGTTAGAGGATTTGAGATTAATGAGAGGGACTCTCATGTTCATTGGATGATGATGACCTTGCATGTATTGTTGTCTATACCACAAGCTTTGTAACTTAATACCAAGGAGTTGAATTATATGGATATCTATCTTTTCTACTTTGATAGATGTGATACAGTTGTCTTGATCTTGTATGGAGATGTGATCTTCTCTACATGATGTCTTGGACAACTCACGATGTGGTGTTCATTGATTTTGACATGTGATATTGACTTGGAGGATGATGGATTTTAACATGTTTCTTTTGTTCTAGAGAGATATTCCTTCATATTCACATGTGGTTATCATTCATTGGAGGAATCAAATGTTGTGATAGCATGGGAGACATGCTCCTTACAAATGAGAGTGGTTGATTCAGAGATTGCAACAAGTAGCATATTTGGTGTAGTTGTAAAGGGGTTTCATAGGTGTCGATGTAAACACTTTCCTTTTAAAGAGGGTGTGTTAAATTTTGGGGTTACCCTGAAAGTGTTTACTCCATGCTTGGGGTGCTTCATGAGATTTGGGGTACATGGTGTATGTTCAGCCCCTAGATGATCCAAGATTAATCGATACATGATAGATAGTCCTTGACGGATTTGGATAGTTAATATAGTGTTCTCAATGGATGCTTGACCTCATATGGTTGTTATCTTAGTGTTCTCCCCTTAGGCATTGGAGTTATCTTGGCAATTCTCGAAGATGCATGGGGCTTCGACAATATTCTTGCATGTGGAGTACATTGCTTATGAGGATTGATGGAGTCCATAGAGGCTTGTGATGGAGGGATGTGGACTTGCCTTGCATAGCTACATCACCTTAGAGTCATTATTGTGCACGACATCACCTTGGAGCATGACACATGTAATTTAGAGTGTAGCTTCTCACTTGTGTTTGCCTACAAATGCTTATTATAGGTTGCTTGTAAGGACTAAGGCCCACATTATATTGTTGGTCTCCCTTAGCTCTCATATAAATAGAGGAAGAATAGAGTCTTTCCATTCATATATGTTCATTGACTCACTCATATTCACTCTTGGGATGAGACGTGCCCTATAGAAGAGTGCACACTAGCCTCTCTCTCTTTGTAAAGTCTTCACATGTGCTTGACATCTCTCTCTCTCTCTCTTGAGTCGTTAGGTTTTTTGGTCTTGTTGGAGTATCTTAGAGCATCTTGGAGGTATAGGGTTAATGTTTATTCCTTGGATATTGGAGATTAGGGTTTTGTGATAAAACCTACCTAAGGGTGGACTTGTGAAGAAGAAGAGGAGGGGAGGATGACTTGCCTTGGAGGATGTGTTGGAGTGATTCTTGAATATTGGATCTTCTTGGTTGCTAGGGTTTTGTTGATTTTCCCTAGCTAGATTTTGGAGAGTTGAAAAGATTTGTACTAGCCTGTTTCTAGCTACGTCCACAGAAACCCAGGATTGTCGAGATATTGATTGCTCAACAACATGAGTAGCATACTCAACAACAAGAGTATCTTATAGACCCATTAAGGCCATCACATGTCACTTACAAGGAATTGAACCTGGGTGGGGAGGATAACAACCATTCCTCCCAACCACCCAAGCTACATCCAATGGACATTATTGTTGTCAGATTATTGTTACATTGTAGTAAAAGAGTATTTGTTGGTTATTAGGTGATAAGTTGCCCTAAAAGGGTTGAAACTTATCCCTTTAGTTTTATATCTTTTCTCCTTGAATGGCCAAGATATTTGTGTTGTTTGAAGTGAAACATTGTACTCTTTTTGTTGTTGTTTTCTACCTTGTTTTACAACAAACCTAAGGCTGAAAATTCATATAACTAAGATGTGAGAGACCTTTTAAGTTGAAGGTAAAAAATTTTGTTTTACATTAAATTTTGAAATTTAAGATATTTTCACAATTTTAATCTCATCTTTTAAAATTCAATATGTCCTTGTACTCACTTATTTGTTTTATGCCTTGAACTCTTGAAAAATGTGATATTCTTTTTATATTAAAATAAAAATTACCTTCTTAAAAAAAAGGTAATAAAACCTGTAGTAAGCAAAAATAAATGATAGGCAACTTATTCACAAATATGCAAGATATATATACTCATAAATTCGATGTTGCCTATTGCACGTACAGTTAAGCATAATCTGATCAACGAGATTTATCCTCGTCCCTTAAAAGCTCTCTCTTTCAACAATTTCAAACTTCCGGCCAATACCTTTGACTTTTTTAAAATTCTATTGTTTCCCATTTATGCTCAATGTTATAAATATAAATATAAATTAGAAGCAACTACCATTCAAATCTACCAGCCCCACAACTTTTTGTGATCAGCATGGACTAGCAGGTGCTAATTCGCTTCCTCTCTCTACCGTTCCTTCAATCTCTCATAACTGTCTGTCACAAAAAGAAACGAAAAACCAATCATAATTGCAGATTGGGGATAGAGGAATTGACGATGCGCGAGCTCACCATAATGTCCCGCTGCTACTCAACATGATCAACTCGGCCTCGGCCTCGGCATAGCAGAAAGATCAGATATATCATTAGTGTCAGCTCTGATGAACATTGAGAATGGGGTTGGTAGTATATTGGTATGACTTTATATGCTTCGGAATCGTAGCGGCGGCAGTGTTGGGAGCGGCAGTGGTGCTCGTCAGAAAGGAAGGAGCGGCCGAGGGGATACTTTCATGGCGGAGGCGCATCAGGAGGGCGAAACCAGAGGGAGAGCCCTTCAAATATGAGAGTCTTTTTCTGCCCATTCTTGAAGATTACGAGGAGGATGAGGGAGATGTAAGAGCTAAGGAGCCGGCGGGGCTGATCACATGGGAAGAGATGTGGATGAGCTGCTGGGTATGCCTTCATCCTGCCGTTCTGCTTGTGGTTCGGTTTGTAGCGTTGGTGGTCATGGTGTTGCTTCTGGCATGGGATATCGATATCTGGGGCGGTACCATTTACGTTTATTATACAGAGTACGCTTCATGAATCCCATCTATTCCAATTTCATATCTGCTTGTTTACTGATCGCATCTATTCCAATTTCATATCTGCTTGTTTACTGAATCCCATCTATTCCAATTTCATATCTGCTTGTTTACTTAGGATGCATGATAGACAAAGGATACACATGAATCTCACTTGGAATTGATATGAATCATAATTTCTGTGGCATAAAATCTGAAGTCACTGATCTCTTCCATGATTGAAGAAAATTTCTTGGAAAACACCACATATTGAATACTGCATTGCTGCAAAATGATATTAAAAATAGGAAAAGAGAATTGGATGGGAAGAGACATCGATCTGGTCTCAGCATTTTGTTTAAAGCTGCAATTTCGTTCAATTTGGTTTTTTGTCTTCTTGGAGTATCCAGCATTTGGTCTCTGATATCATGCTTTTTAAGAAACCAAGATCACCCTGGTCCTTATTTTGTTGCACTCCCATCTTTGAATGAGGAGCTTCAGTTCTCATGTCTCAACTTCCTCACTTCAACTTTAAATTGATTAATCTTAAAGTTAAATAAATATATTTATACTTTAAATTGAATCAATGTATTTGAGCATTAATGCATTACTTTAAAACCTCATATCTAGTCTTAATTGGGGATAACTCTCACCCAAAATGTATACCGTCCCTATTCTTAGTTGAAAATTTTAACTGCCTTAATTTATAAGTGCATTTCATTCCAGAGAGAATGATCATATGTTTAAATCCATGGTGGTTTTAAAAGTGAATTTTCCAGAGAGAATGATCATATGTTTAAATCCATGGTGGTTTTAAAAGTGAATTTTCCTATGAATCAATTCATGTTACATCTCAAACATCTAATGATAAGCCAAAACTCAACATTTGAGAAATGTTTATAACAATATGAACACAAGAGAGTGGCCATAAGCTTAACAACTTAAATGAAAATATTTCACCTATCCCTTCTCTATGAATTCATGCTTATTATACCTCAAACATCTAGTCATAGGCTAAAACCCAATCAAAAAAAATGCTCATAACAACATGAATAGAATAGAGTAGGCATAACTTTAATAACATAGATGACAATCCTTCACCTCTCCATGTGATGGTTAAGATGACAAGATGCATAACCCTAGACCTTTGCAAACGTGTTTTTCCTTTTTATTAGCCCAAGTTGACCTTCTTATCAAATTTGCTTTGAAGATTATGATCCACCATGTAAATTGTACTTCTTACTTGTTATTTTGTTTAGATAATGTAACATAACATCAATTACATAGTTCTATTTCTTTTATAAATAAAAATGATAAAATATGTATAAGCCCTAAGATTTAACCATTTAGGGGGATCCCACCAAAGTAGTGGAGGTAAACATCATTGAAGAGAGAATATCAACATGATCTGAAGGAATTTCATAAAAAAAACAATGTCAACTCACCAAAAAAATATCGGTTGGCGAGACTATATACAACATTAAATATGGAAAATTGCTTATCACTATGGTTGGACTTAAAATGCAGTAGTTCATGTAGAGTTTGTAGCATTACATTGACTAGATGACAGCCATGTTCAACACCATGTACTTCCGAAAGCAACATTGAAATCACTGACAAGGAAGAACCTTATTGATGGGACAATTGTTGATGATTGAGACTTGCAAAAGAGGTCAAGTATTAATATTATCGACCTCTTGGAAAAAAGTACATTGACACTGTAGAAGAAGGGAGAGGATACTTCTATCACATGGTCAATGATCATTGTAGGAGTGTTGACCATCCATTTGAGAACCAACAATTGATAAGAATTGATTATGTTGAGGTAACACAACTAGAACTTGAAGGGCACACATGATATCAACAATGCTAAGATCGATATTGTCCAAAGCAAAGCAACAAACCCAAAGTTGGGATACATCCAATTA
This sequence comes from Picea sitchensis, assembly GCA_010110895.2. Taxonomy (NCBI): domain Eukaryota; kingdom Viridiplantae; phylum Streptophyta; class Pinopsida; order Pinales; family Pinaceae; genus Picea; species Picea sitchensis. The sequence continues at coordinate 157,252 of SNQJ01S0015633.1, read as the reverse complement.
GAAAATATGCAATTACTAAATAATAGACTACAAGAGAGATGACGATGAAGGGGATTCATAGGTTGGGGGATTCATGTCAATGGAGGTTGATGATGGATCAATAAAAAAATACCATCCAAAAAAGATAATTAGGTAGCCTCTAGAGATTGAGATAGAGAATCAAGAGACACTTGAAATGTATGAGCCCACCTTAATCCTAAGACAAAAGGACCAATTGCATCTAGGTGAATTGGTCATAGAAGACAATGGATTTGTACTATCAACCAACCAAAAAGGAAACATAAAAACAATATTGGACAAGAGCACACCAAGGTGAAACTAAAAGAAATCACCATGCCACCAATGGAAGAGAATGACAAAGGTAGAATAGAAGAAATTACATCCTACAAATAAACCAACAAAATAGGCTAACATTAATGCCTACATAAGTGCATAAAAAAGGAGGCACCCCACTTAACTCAGCCAACTAAATACTCTTCACACTCTTTAGATGAACAAGAAATGGTAACAAGAGAATCCCAATAAAGAGAAACCCAACATACTGGGCAATAAGCTAAGCAACAATTAAATTAGATATGATGAATGTAAAATTATAGACATATTTTGAATTGACACAATCTTGATCCAACCACTTTATTGATTGTAAGAATAGGAATAGACTCCTAAAGAATGGTACAATCTTGAAAGTGAACCAATAACATTGCACAACACACCATTAATGACCTAGAATATCATGTAAATAACTTACATATGAAGTATCGAGGACTAAGAGGATGATTAATTGATTATATGAATGACCATTATAATACATAATAAGAAAACCCCAAACGTTTCCTACAAAACAAGCCACTATCTCCTCTCAATCTCAATGAGTTTTATGTAAACAGGGGGGTCATCAAAGTGGAAATTTCAAGAATCAGTTGCTCAATGCAAATTCAGAAATTTCACCTCAACCTCGAGGTTCCTTGGATCTATTTCCTATGAACTTTCAACCTTAGGTCTGAATTTGAAATATTAAATTATAGTAGACAATACTTCTCTTCTTTTCTAGCCAAATCACAAGGCAACTCAAGAAAATTAATACCAATCAAGTGTACTTCAATGCAACAATGTTTCATCCCTTAGGGCACACTTCCTAAGAAAATTGCATATCTAAAAATGACATTACAAAAGATTGATATAGCAGTAAATCTACCCCTTAAGCTTCTAGATGTTTGTTAAATCATTTAACAAAATCTATTCAATGTAACTATGTCAAATCAACAAGCATAACCAACAATATAAACTACTTAATCATCAAGGTAACATAAGATGAAGTTCAAATATGAAAATACACAAAGTTTGGACAATAGGAACACTTCATATATATATATATATATATATAATATGAAGTACAAGTGCATACCATAGCTTAATACAAGTTGGTACAAGTCAAGCTCTCCAAACCCTAGATAGTGCATCCACCAAAATAGCCAACCATAGCCACTAACTCCTCCTAGCTAGGAATCTCTCCCAACTAAAATTGGTTGCTCCACCAAAAATTCACAATAAGCAAGTATAACACATGGAAAAGTCCTCCTTGGCACATTCACTCGTATCACACAAGTGTACACGACAATGAGCACTCCAAGTAGTACTAGGGTTTCCAAATGTCACAAAACCCTAGTCTTCTTTTCTCATGAGAACTACTAGAGCAAGCGATCTCTTTGCTCCTATAGGGTATCCCAAACCATAACTCTTGTTGTCTTATTAGGGAAAAACCCTAACCTTAGTATCCTCTTGAATTCCCTCAAGAGTCCTAGTGTTCAAGACAAAGAGAGAAAATACGAATGAAGAAGAGTATGAGAAGACAAGTTCAATCTACCTCTAACATCTATACAACAAGCATGTGATTACGTGAGCGAACAATAATGCATATATCATGGAAATACTACCTCCTCTCTCTATTTATATGAAAGGTGAGAGAGGCCAATAATACAAAGTGGACCGAGTCCACTTCAAACAACCTAACTCTACACAAGATAGGCCCACATGTGAAGCACTCCAACTCTAGGTGAAACATGTCAATCTCTAAGGCATGCATGTACAATAAGAAAGTCTCCAAGGTTGAATGCTCTATGAGATGTTTCCAACACTATTCCTTCAAAAGCCTCCAAAGCTCCAACACTAGTCCTTCAAAATCCTCCAAAGCTCCAACACTAACTCCTAAGCCATGTGTACCCTTGATTCCACCACACCTACATGATCACTCATCAACCCAAGCATTGTTAAGTCAAGTAAAACCCTCTATGCAAGAAACAAAGTATCCTCATGCTATATAGGGTTTAATTCCTCCTCCAAGATGCACAACACTCCTCCAAGGTAAATTTTCCACCCAAGTAAGCAACCAACCTCCATGTGCATGATCCATGAAGAAATCAACTATGCAACATAGGTCTCCAATGCTCCATGGAAGAATGCCACAAAATATTCAAGACAAGGTCTGTCCATCAATGAGCAAGCAAGCTCTAAATTACGTGTATGTCCATGTCACAAGACAACCAAGGGTAATCAACATACCATGCACTCCACATCACATGAAGCACCCCCATGCATGGTTAAACACTTTTTGAATAACCCCAAAAGATAATRATTAATAGCTTGATACAACTASCTAGAAGAGGTTAAAAGACATGGTGCAAACAAAGCACTTGCCATTGTAACTRATTTTWTTTGTTTTGCACTAGGTAACATTTTCTTATTATTACTAATGCTCATCTCTTGGTCATGTCTCATTTGTAGAATATACAACTTAAGGGGCATGAAACTCATAGTTCTTTATTTTAATTATTCTCATTTGTTGTTTATAAGTTCACATTGATATTATAATGGGTAAACATAGTGCTCATTAATTCACGTCTTATTGGTTATTTACATGATGTTAATGTGAAATTGAGATTCATAGCTCCCTACAAATCAATAAGAAGTGTTTACTTATACAAAAAAAATCATGTCTCATTTGGAGAAGATACAACTTAAGGGGGATGAAGCAATAACATATAGATTCACTAGATTTCCTATCATTGCATTCAAAATTCAATTTTCCATCTTGTCATCACATACCTCTTAATTGGCACTCATTGTAGTTGATAATGGGTAGTGGTTCTATAGTAGGCTATAATTAGTTAAGCATGTCCATGCAAATGAGGTGTTTAAAGAACCATAGTTTTTAGAGTTATGTTGTTGGAAAACAACGAAATTGAAATCAGAGACCTTGTCAACTACTTCCTCCATTTCATTAACTACTTTGCTTTCTTATTAAGTGCATACCTTCTATAGACCATCCACAAAGTGTTTTACTACCTGCATATTCAGAGAGAAATTGACTAGTTAAGGAGGCTAGACCTTCTTACGAATAAATATAGAGCTCAATTGTTTTTGAGAGAAAGAAATTTATTAAAACATCCACGAGGCCAAGTGGCCTATGACATGAAACATTTGTTGAAGTATATACATATACATGAGAGATTTCAACCAATTGTTTCAAAGCTAGAGAATTTTATAAACAATATAAAGTGCATTGAAGTCACATTTGAAAGCTTATCATTACAATATAAAAAAGAAGTGGAAAAGTTAAATATTGAAGTAACATGCATGCACACATTTGAATTAGATAGTACAACCAAATAACCAAATACTTAGATGATGTAGAAAATTTATTTAAAAAACAAAGTAAGTGAAACCTTAAGTGAATATAGTTGCACAATATAAACACAAGCTTTAGGATGAATTGCAAACTTGATCAACATTGTTGAAATAAAAGGAGATAAAATCAAGAAATTAGATTAAAAAGCATAACATGTTTGATATGAAGTTGGTATTAATCCAATTATTAAGGATATAATTTTGAAAATGAGCAAAGTCGTTGTCATTTTCGATGGAAGCAAAGTAGATGTTATTACCAAAGAAAAAAACGACTTCCATGCATCCCAACTAAGCTAAAGGACCATTGTATATTTTGGGCCATTGCATAAGAGCAATGCACATGGAGAATATTAGGCATTACCATCGTTAGACATAGAAACTGTTTTCAAGGAATGCATGAAGCCATAAGAAGTGGATTGAGCAAGAAATTTTGTTTTTCACTACTAAGTTGGAAAGTATTGACAAGAAATGGTTCAATATGATGAACAATTATCAACCATTCAAGGATGAAGTGAAAAAATCAATTCTAAAGGTCGCATTCTTTGTTGAAGAATCAATGGTTTTTTTGAGGGCGGGATAATGATTTTAGTCGAGGCATGTCGGTGCCCCTAATGTGAGTTTTGGATGTTGCACAAACTTATACCACACATTAATTATGCTATATATTTAGGATGCACTTATAACATCCCCTTCAAATGATTACACGACATAGAGGTAGGCACGCTACCTAGATTCAAAAATCTCATAAATTTGAATGTATTAAACTCTAAAGCATTCAAATTCACACGTGCATGGAATTTGCTGATGCAATGGAAATAAACATGCATAAGTTCATTTAAACCAAGGATTCTAGATTGACTTTCATTCATTAGTAGAAATTAAACTTAAATTGCAAAGTTATAAATAGGAATTTAAGAGCACAGATAAAACACTTATATTTTCACCAAGATGGTCTAAGAAATTGGTTGTGTATGAGCAATTTTCCACCCAACTATAGGCATATATTGTAGATTTCACCCCTAAGTTAGGCTATGAGGTCACCGGAGCGAAGGAAACTAGCTAAATACTCACAAGTTACTCGCCCAACCCAATCGCTCTCAGGCTTAGCCAAGTTGTTCACCACTAAACACTCCATACAACCATCCAACCATCAAATAGTCATGGCATTCTCAACCATTACCCACACAACACATGGTAGACATCTCCCTTCTCTATTCAACAACCCCTCATGAGCATTCTCCCCTCTAGTGCTCTCAGTTTAGGCATGAAGAACCCATCCTATTGTATGCCTTATGGAATAACCTGATAGAATAATACATTAGCTCTAAGGCACCCAATGAGTAGCAATTAACACGATAAAGGGGTGTTTCCTAAACAACCCAACCTCTATGCTCCTCTACATCCATCCACCTCTCTTCTTTGGTCCACAAATTACTCTCCCACCACTGGATTTGATCATTTATAGGTTTGTATATCTGTCTAAAGCATGAGAATGCAATTTTGAAAATGTCAATGGTATTGTAACATAAGAATGATAAGGTGTGTATGAGTGAATTCGAGTTTAGAATATAAAAGTATGCATGGGAATGGAGGAGGTTAAAATTTCCATGAGGATGGGGTCTCTTACACTTCCCCGTGATGATTGTACCCAATCCCCATGCCATCATAACTGCATGAGGTAGACTTCCTCACCAACTATCATATGCATTCAATGATTGGGTTCTTAAAAAACATAAGGACATATGAGTTCTTAGGAAACATAAGGTTAATTCTCCCCCTCTTGGCCCCTCTTGCCTCTTCCCCTCTAATGGACTCATGGCCTCTCTCATGCTCTTTGCGCCCATCTTGGACCTTTATATTATTTTTTGAAATAATATTTACATATCTTCAGCATACCATGGAAGTTTTACCACATGGTACATATAAATCACAATTACCACAATTACATGCCTAACCATTCATTAGTCAGACCTTGGACTTGAGGTACACACTAGGGATCCATAAAGATATTTGCATCATTTACACACATGGTCATTTATTGAATCTCATATGGCTCGATTTACAACACTGTAAAAACCTATTTACAATTCATACATAATTTGATCTAATACATCCAAAGGTCAAAACTGAGATATTAGAATATTGCACTAGCTATACTGACTTGCATCAAATATTATTTCACTTGAAGATGGAACATGTGCCAAATGGAATCACATTGAAAGGATGCATTAGACTATCATTGGTGCCTTTCGTGTCATAACTTGTAAGTATTAGTTGTATAATTGTTTCTATAATGAATGCAACTTCATAATCTAAGGTTGAATTTGGTTGGATTTAAATGAATATATGTTTGCAATTTTGTATTTAATTAGATTTATGATAATGATATCAATGGAAAAATGTATGGATTCTTGGTTATTTCATTTTTTGTTAATCATCAATGGTTTGGTAATGAATTTTGCGTCTTACATTTAGTAAGACTCTATTTTTGGATAGTGAAGTTAACACTAGTGTCAACTTAGATTAAACTAGACTACAACTATGGCTTGGATGAGATGAGTCTTTCCTCTGAGTAATTGAGTCTTTCATGAATTATTTCCTTCCTTTTTTTTATTGGGTTTTCCCTTTCATTGGGGCTTCCACCCTGGTAGTACTTCCATTGGGCGACTACTTCCACAGCTTATCGAAGACTTGGTAGGTCCGATAGAGGTGTTACTACTACATCTGGCATTATGAGTCATGTTCAATAGGGTATCTCCTTAGCACCCACCCATTCCTCCCCCCTCTCTTTTTTGCTGGGACATATTTCCCCAAAACCTCCCCCTCCCGGTGGTCGGAGGAGCGGCTCGTATCCTCTCTCCTCCGCATTTGACATTTTGCCTTTGTAAAAACATCATTTTGATGGGTCCGATGAAATTATTTTCCACATGATCGGGATACGAAAATGGATGGTGAAAATGGTGAACCCATAATCAAAATTTTATGTCAACAATTACCTCTAAAAATATCCAACATAATAAGGTGATTTTATACCTTTAAATAATGAAATTAACACTAATATCAATTTAGATTAAAACTAAACTACAACTAAATTATCCATAAAAATGGTTAACAAATAATCACAATTTTATGTAAACAATTACCTCTAAAAGTATTCAACATAATACAATGATTTTATACTTCAATTATATTTTTCATCATTGAATTACTTTACTTTCTTTTATTAATATAATAAAGAGTTTATATGCAAATTGCAAAACAAAATATATCAAAGAATTTAATGGGATAAGGAGTTTATATTTTTTTCAAATTGCAAAACAAAAAATATCAAAGAATTTACAAGTGACACTTTCTCATCCTTATATAATCACATTTTGATCTGCCTAAAACTATCCCATATGCATTGCATTGAGAATGTCAATCATCATTATTGAAATCACATATCATTTTTTTTTACATAGCATCCATGTTCCTTCCTAAACCATTGCCTAAAACTATCCCATATGCATTGCATTGAGAATGTCAACCATCATTATTGAAATCACATATCATTTTTTTTACATAGCATCCATGTTCCTTCCTAAACCATTATGGAATCATTTAGAATCTTTCATTAAAAACATGGTATTTTTAAAAGTTCCATAAACATGTTTTTAAAAGTTCTATAAATTATTTTGTTACATTTATGTTTAAATGACACTTTTTTAATATGCTAAATTATTACATATAAATAAGTACATTTTATATTTTATAAAAACCATTTAATTAATTAAATAAATATACTTAATAATTTAATTTATAACTTAAAAAAAAAAAAATCGAAAAGCAAAGTTAAAATGGTACAAGAATACATTTTATAAATATATTTACAGTGGATAATATTTATATTTAAAAAATATATAATAATAATTATTTTTTAATTAAAGATAAAATATATATATTTTTTAATCAAAGATAAATGATGATATTTTTATATAATGTAATGTTATTGCAATGGATATAAAGTAGTGTTTTAAGAAAGTTTTTTAATATTTATGAAGAAAAATTATATAATTTAATGGAAAAATGGAAAAAATTAAAATTGATAATTTTTTATTAGCAAAACTTAGTTAATGGTTATGAACATGTGTTTTCTATTAAAAAATTAGAAGATCCAGGAAGTAGGGTATGTATACCTACTTAAACTTTACCAAAATCAATATAAATGATTTAAAAAAAATAAAATATAACATATGAAATATTGAGTTATTATTTAAAAAAAAT
>SNQJ01S0015633.1:115210-130770 GCA_010110895.2 Picea sitchensis | reverse complement strand
ATACTGATCTTCAAGGAAGGAGAGAAGAACAACTTGGGAAACTACAAAACAATAATGATTAGCTTGGTGTTTGCAAAGCTAATGGGAGGAGTGGTGGAAAGGAAACTTAGCAAATGGTTAGAAGATGTAGGGAAAAGGGCTTGAGGGAAAGCACAGTGGATCACTGCATCACCTTAAGACATATGGTGGAGAAAACCTGGGATTCCAAAGAAGAATAACTTCGGTGTTGCTTCGTGGACTTAAAAAAACCCTTTGATATGATACCAAGGGAGAAATTGTGGGCAAGGCTTATAGAGTTGGGGGACCCGAATGATTGGAGATCTATAGTACATAGGCTGTATGGGAAAGTCAACACCAAGATTAGAACTCAGGAGGGCTTATTAGATAGTGTCAACAGAAAAATCGAGGTGAAACAAGGTTTCCCTCTCTCATCAACGTTGTTTGGGATCTACATCAAATGATTGGAAGAATGGATAAATGAGAAAGGAGGTGGTGGGGTGAAGATAATTAGGTTAATAATCTGAATCCTTCTCTATGTAGACAATGTCACTCTAACAACAAGAACAATGTGTATCCTCCACGAACACATGGGAATGCTTGAGACCTTTTGCACAAAGGTAGAATGGATGCTAATATAGGAAAAACCAAGGTGGTTCTAACTTCTATTCTCACTCAAGAGGAAGACGACCTCGCCAACAACAAAATTCAACAATGAACCTTTAGAGATCCCTCCAAAGGTACAGATACCTAGGGCTGGAATTTAATGATAGGCTTAGTCAGGATGGATGTACGAGGAAAAGATTACAAGGGGGTTGGAAAGAAACCTTTTTGCTGCAAAACTAGAGTAGGATAGTTGAGATTTGGGATTGGGGAATGATTAGTGTCCTATTCTAGGCCCTTTTTACCCCAGTAATACTGTACGAGTGTTAGGTATGAGGCTTAAGAAAAACAAGTGGAGTCAAATAGAAAGAGTTCAAAAACACATGGTAACCTCTTTTCTACATAAAAAAAACTCAACATAATATGTAATCCTTTTGGAAGAAACTTGACTATATCCACTTGAGATGGATGCATTAAGAAGGAGGATACTATATAGATAGAGAATGATAGAGTTGGGAAACAATAGATTCCTACACCAATTCAACAAGGAGATACTTAAGAGAAGGAAGAACACAAGGGAGCTTCAGTGTAAATGATGGTTAGATTGTTGGGACATTAAGGAAGAGAACTGCCCCAAGATAGGAAAGATTTAAACGAACACATTTAGGACTGTTTTAGAAGATGTAAATGGAAAAAGAGGGCACAAAGAAACAATGGTGCTATATTGAGCAATTTATCTCTAAAGGAGAGATCAAAGTACAATAATATCGTAAGATTAGCATGCCTTGGAGATAAAAGCACGTCTTGGCTTAACTTGTTGAGATTTGGGTACCTTGGAAAGTGGTCCCCTTGTGTTTGTGAGCTTCTAAACACATGTGGGAAGTACTTTGTACCATGTACCATGTACTTTATGTATAATTTCACTTTGACTTAGGAGATTTAAGTCAAAAGTGAAATTTGGTCATTTAAGCCTAGAATGACAATTAATTCACTTTGTGGGTGAATTAAGGGACATAAAGTGAAACTATGGAAACTTAAGTAAAGTGGGTTTTGAGTTGAGATTTACTTGAGATGATCTCAACCATTGACTTAGGATGAGATGAGATGATCTCATCCAACACATGTGGGGAAGTACTATGTACCTGATATACCATGTACTTTATGCATAATTTCACTTTGACTTAGGAGATTTGTGTCAAAAGTGAAATTTGGTCATTTAAGCCTAATGACAATTAATTCACTTTGTGGGTGAATTAAGGACACAAAGTGAACCATGGAAACTTAAGTAGCGGGTTTTGAGCTGAGATTACTTGAGATGATCTCAACCATTGACTTAGGGATGAGATGGAGATGATCTCATCCACTCATTTATTAGGTTTCCTTATGCATCTCTAAGGAGGGTGCAAGGGCAAAGGAGGCCCATTCATTCACTCTTTATGTTCACTTGAGGAGAAGGAGGAAGAGCATGAGCTTTAGAATGGAGGCATTGGAAGAGGAAGCAGCCCACGCTCTCATGGCTGGAGGAGCTTTGGGAGCTAGTCCCCATTATTTGATGGTATCATACTTTAAGCTGGAGGAGGAAGATCATTATGTGGAGCATCTATAGCTGGAGGAAGTCGACTAAAAGGCCTTAGTGGAGAGGTAGCATACTGTGAGTTAATATCATGGTATGGGTTTCTTCTTCCAGCATCCAGGTCAAGGGCTTTACCCCACTGATTTTGCAACAAGAGGTACACTAAGCTAAGATATCTCCTTGGATCCTTTGGCATAGCTCCTCGAGAGGAGCCGCTTTGTATACAAAAGTTCCATCATATTGTGATGAGTTGTTGTATCTCATGCTTTAGACACCACTTATATACTCATTCCAAACTGGTTTTCCTTTGGGGGTTTTTTATCCACAATATGTTGACCAAAATTACATGTGTTCATTTTCATGTACGTTAGTGTTTAGAACAACATTATTTCAACTCTAAAACATCTCTAGGTGTACAGCAGGAAGCTTATGGTATATATAAGCTAACATCTTGTGACAAAACTACATGCTAGAGCACCTTAATGGCCTTTGTAACTCAGAAACACCTGGTTCGAATTCAACAACCTTGAAGTTCGACAAAAATTCGACAGGCATAATTTTGGGGATAAAATTGGATCGTATCACTACAAAATTTAAAAATTTAAAAATATATGAATAGAATAAAAGATAAAAATGAAATATATATATGTAATTAAACACATGATAGAAATAAAATACATGCTAACATGTTTAAAGAGATATTTCAAGTGACAAGAACACATCATCTTCTTCAAAATTTAAAAACTTGTTCAGGAAACATAATATTAAAAACATGAACATAAGATTAAAAAGTTTTGCACAATTGAGCATCCAAAAAAGAAAACTAGAATGGGAACATTTAAAGTTTTATTCTTGATGTTCTTGTGGCCTACTTGTTACATAAAAAAGCTTTATATCATCAAGAGCATTTGGGGCAAAGTTGAAACCACTAGAAGCATGATCACCTCTGGATTCACAACTAGTTCTATCACTCTCAATGTCAAGATCATCTTCATCTACTAATGCATCTGGAACATGATTGAAACATGGGGTAGATAAATTGGATGAGTCTTTAGCCAAATTGTTTAAGGCCAACTGCAAGTTGCTACTAACATAAACAAGATCTTCTAATTTTCCAGATAAAAATCTATTTATTTTCTTGGAGTGAATATGGTTGAAGGTACTCCAATTCCTTTCACACACTAATGCACTTGATACCTGGCTCAAGATATGAATTGCAAACTTTTGTAGTTCTGGGGCCCATGATCCATAAAAATCCCACCATACTACTGGAGCACTTATGACCCTATCATACTTTACTGCTTTAGTTCCAAATATCCCTTCTTCTACTCTGTATGCCTTGAGTTGTGATTCAACCAAAGATGCAATTGATGATCCGGATTTTAGCTTGTCAATAGTCTCACAAAGTCCATTCATGACTTCTTCATCTTCATGTCTTGATACCCCAAACAATCTATGATCTAAATAGCATGCTACTGCATGTAAAGGACTATGCATCATCTTCCATCTTCGACCAATTACCTCCCAAATCTCTTGGTAATCAACTTCCATATTATAAAAAACACTTGCAATGGCTACCTTGCAATGATCCATGCCCAAACAGTCCATAAGGTCGCCATCAACCATCCGAAGCATATCAGCAATTGGACCACAAATTTTTAACACTTTTTTCAGGATTTTGCCAAAAGCTATTGCCTAAAATTATTTCTTCTACATTCTTACCCTTTTCTTTTGTGTGAGGTGAGATTCTCTCCCACTCAGCGTTGCGGAAAATAGATCTTAAGCTTGTTTTTCTTCAACAACTCTTTTCAGAGAGAGGGTGAGAGGGGTTAGGGATAGATAGGCTATATTAATTCATCATCTCTATCTTCCGGGTCAACCAATTAACCTAAAAATTACAAATTCTGAGGACATTTTGACTATGTCAATATAAGCAATTAAATTGCTGTTTTGGACTGACCAAGACTCCTCATGGACAAACACCTAGCAAAACTTGTCCAACTGAGCTGAAACTTGGTCCAAGGGTGTAGGGGGTCTCATTCCATTTCTTTTGAGCACAAATACCCCTATCAAAAGCCCAAGGACCTAGTTTTTATATTTTTCATCAAATTTTAATTAAAATTACTCGACTTAGGCAATTTTAATAAATTAAAAAAAACCTATCTAGACTCGACGAAATTCCGCAAAACTTTAAGAGATGTCTTACATGGTCATTTACAACATTCCTAGACACTAGTTACCAGAGGGCTAGACAATTAGAACGCCTTTCACCACTTTGGAGGAATTATTTGTGTGAATGAAAAACTCAAGGGAAATTAATAAGGTTGGTTAGGCCAAATTAATAACTTGAGGAAAAAAAACACTCAGTGAAAGGAACTCCTCTAATGATGAAGTCTTAAGGCACTGACATGACTATGATCCATGCAGACCTATTACATTATTATCCCACACAGGGGAACGCAAATTCCATTACAAAAAGATGTGCTGAAGGGCAAAACTGCCTTGTAGAACCAGGAAGTCTCTAACTTGGTAGCACCTGATGGTGCATATCTTCATGGTACATGGAGTTGACCCCCTAGTTGAATAGGTGGTCAACAAAGCCCTCAAAGATGACGTTTTGGCCTCCAAAGGAAAATCATTGGGTTTGCAAGGGCTAGGTGAGATCCTCCAAGGTGTCTTCTTTTGCCTCTAAATTCAACACTCATCTCCTGTATTGCCCCAAGGTCTAGGCCATAGCATCCAACCGGTGGGATTCCTGCCCCAATGAAGGCCCAAGTTGGGCTTGTTCCTCCAAAATGTCCATCAACACGGTCCTGCAAAGACAGACAAGTACGCCCTCCCAAGATCTCAAGTCAAAGCATCATGGCAAGTAAAATCACATTTAATATAAAAGCCATCTAAGCATGTACATCAAAAGTTGCCTCATCAAATTAAACAAGTGCTCAAAGACCCCATGCAAGTTTCCAAGTTTAGGTATGGGAGGGTTGACAAGGTGACCTATTGGGTGAATCATTCCTTAAGTCAAGGAGTGTTTCCTAGGTGGAAACCTCTCTAAGTCATGTGGAGAAGATGAAGTGGATGGGGGTAAGACTTTTGGGCATGGGGTTCATGACATACAAGGGTTCATATTGTCTCATTTATGGGTGCCTTTGTAGAGGGTGTGCTGCACCTTCGTTTTCAATGCATCATTTTTCCAAGCCCATTTATTACCATTAATTATTTAAGATGTTTCCAGGTTGAAGTCAAGGTGGGGCTTCTACCTAAGCATGAAAAACATTTCCCACCTTGACTCTACCCTAGTCACACTATGCTTCCCCAAGTTGAAGACAATGTGTGGGATTTCTACCTAAGCATGAAAAACATTGCTCACACACGCTCTACCTTGGTTGACATTTTTATATTGTTATTTTTCACGGGTCCCATTAGTTTCTTATGAGAGACATTTCATTGTCCTCGAGATCCCTGGGCGAGCATCTAGAAGGTTTATGATTGGATTTTATCTTTTTCTAGCTACAAACCTCTGGGCCTTTAGCCCCTTCTTCCCATTAAATGAAGTACAATCCATTCTTGGGTCAATACACCCAAAAATCCCAAAAAATAAGGAGACGAAACAAGGGAGAAGTGTGAAAAATGGTAAGTATGATCGGGAATGGCATGGTGACTCATTGAAGAGACCTCCCAATAGAAAACCCATCCCTAAGGGTGACCACTTACTAGGGCGCAATGTCAACCACCAACTTGAAACATGGCAAAGAGCATAATTTCCAAGCAGACGTTCTATAATCAAAAACAACTTTAAATGCAACATACTTAAATGCCTCAAATATTAAAGTGACACTTACTACAATACCTAACTTGTACCTCATGGAGCAAGACACATCGTCTTCCGGAAGCAAGTTGATGTGGTTGATGCCATCGTCACGAATCCAAGAAATGTGGTGGTGAAGCGGTTCTATGTCTGTGCATGTGGATGCTGTCAGTCATCTGTCTCTCGGTACTCCATGTTTGCAACCTGAAGGCCTCGAGACATCATCTCCTTAGTTATCCCTAGAAATTGGGGATAACAGGTCTCATCCAAATCCGCTTCCTTCTACCACCTTTCATGTACACTCCTCATGTGTTGAAGTTGACACGAGGGAGAGAGTCACTTAATCAGATGTTAATAATATAAACACCTTCCAAGTGCGAAGGAAACCCACCAATAATGTCAATGGGTGCTAAGGTACAAGCACAACCTGTCACTGTGAAAGATGTTCTGAAGTCGAACAGTGATGAGGATCATCTAATCAAGGCCCAATAATGCTCAGCCTTGTCGAATGCTAGATAACCATCAATGAGGCTAATGATTGCCAAGGTGCTCTACTTCTGGATCATCCGCAGATAATGTGTCGAAGTAGATGCAAGATGATCTACTGAAAATAAGAGCAATGATGTAACTCTTCCCTCAACACGAAGTGTTAACTCAAGAAGAAATAAGATGCATGGTATCATGTACCTATTGCTAGATGAGGGGGATGGCTGACTCAAAGCAGAAGACTCGATGATAAGCAATGAAGAGACAAGACATAAGATGACTCAAGACTCTCCTATGTCTCTTCAAATCTACCCATCCTAGAGGTTCAATGCTTTGGAACATGAACAAACGAAACCCTCATCCAGGCTCACTCTAATGACAAGACACAAAGGCTCAACATATGGAAGATAAGACACTCAGAATTTGACCCAGGAGTAGCAAAAGTGGAAAGCCACTATACTATGAAAGGGAAAACCTACAACATCACAAGACACGACCACATGCTAATATGGCAAGGAAAAAATCAGYGACTCAACCTAAGCTTGAAAAGAAATGATTGTAAAGGGGAAAGATCTGCAAAGTAAAAGGCTAAATTATTGTCCTAAAATATAAAAATTAACAAGAAGGAAAATTTGAAATGACACACGGAAAGGAAAAGGACCTAAGACTAATACCCCCCAAAAATTTTCACCTCCAAGCTGCAATGATTAAATCAACATACTCGAAAGACCAATGTAACCATGCGGCCAGGTGATTAGTTTGACGGGAAAGATCAACAAAGTCAACCTTCTAGTGCAACCAATCGAGAAATGTTATATGTCGGAAATATGCCTTGATGTACTTGCTAGTGAAGGCATAACTGAAGGATGTTGATTGGAATTTGGAACATGGTATTTCAACAGTAATAAGCATGAATGCATGAGAGCTGAAAATCTTAGAATCTATCTGCTGAAATACCTCCATCATTCTGAGCTCAACTGGATCATGATGAACCCTGATATCTGAGCACTGATCAGTCAAAGAATCCTCTTGAAGAACAAAATATGAATGTGGGATCATAGGAAAATGGCAAGGAATATCATCCTCTAGTTGAACCAAAAGTTGCTCCCCCTGCTTTGATGGTATCTGATCAATTTGTTCCTGAACCACTATTGGGATGTGCATGGATGAGGTCTCTTGCTGATTCAATTTTGCATAGATGACTTGTGGTTCCTCCTGCCATACTTCATCATTATTAATGGAAGGAACCAATTAACACTCTTGAGTATTCAAATCTTCACATTCATCTTCCTGGAACTCTGCATATGACTCAAGTGGTGCAACTACTGGTTCCTGATCATCTAAGATTGAGCCATCACCATCTTGTTCATCGTTGCGAACTTGATACAGTGCAAGTTGTGGTTCATCTTCAATAACAAGGACTTTTTGCACTCTTGTAACAATCGATGGTTGAAAATCATGGTCGGAAGAAACCCTTAGGTTACAAGAAAAATTCTTTCTAACTTGATAGCAACAGCTTAGGCCTCCTCCAGATTTTGAGGGTCCTTACTCTTGAGAAACATACCAAAAATTCCATCATATGCCTCAAGGTAATAAATCAAAGAAAAAGTAGCATTAGGCCTTATAGTAGTAGGAATTTTATAATAAGCCTTAGAAAAACGGGCATTTAAATCGGTGAAAATATCATTCCAATTCTTTTTAATATTATCAAAAGCATTAACCAAGAAAAAATTGTCCTGTTTATTTGCCCATCATTCGATGAACTTCTCTTGGAACGAATCCCATCCATCAATAGAGGCATCAGGAAGGGATTTGTACCATGTTCGTGCCTCCCCCTTAAGGGTCAGCACAAACATCCTCATCACCACATCGTCATGTTCCACGCCAAAAACATCCACCACCCTAGAAAATTCAGCCAAGTGATCCTAAGCCGATACTCCAAACTTCCTAGCGAACCGATGTAAGTGTTTAAGATAGTCACTTGTAGGTAAGTCATGAGGATAATTCGAAAATGCAACAAAGCTCAATGGGTCATAAGTAGAGAATCTCCACCCTACTCAGGGCCTCACAGTTGCGACCATATTGTTAATTTGAGATAGAAACAAGCACAACTGCTACCATAATACTAGCTTGAGATGAAAATAAAACCAAAGATGAAGGTGCCGAGGTTACACTCATCATAGTGCTCGTCGAAAGAACTTACCAAAGAACTTAATATGCTTACCAACTTGGAGAGGAGTTCTTGGTGAAAGAATAGTTTTGTTTTGGAAAAGATGTTAGGGTTCGCTCAAACTCGGAACTAGACCTTGCGAGGGAATCAAAATCGGATGATCTTCTTGTGTAAGTTCCTTCGTGGAGTCGTCCTTGTATCCTGTGGGGTCACCAGGTGAGTCTAGAAAAATATACCAAAATAAATTAAAACTCACCAGATATCGTTGCTACCAAGGTTTGCGTTCCCTGACAATGGCACCAATTTGTTGGCACACTTTTTCACTCTCCAGTCAGATCTGATATAAGTGTAAACCAACAGTGGAAAAGTGGCTAATTCAAGGAGAGAATGCCCCAATTGTCACAGGTAAACCTCCTCTCTGTTTGGGCTGGTGCATGCCAACCTCAAGGGGGAGTCCCTAGACACCGGGCTGCTGATTTTGGATCTGATTTTATGCAAAAAACACACAAAAACAGCAGCAAATTGTCTTGGATAGCATGAAAACCTCGCCCAAGATGTTAGGGAAAAAGATAGTTTGATCGCTTGGAAGGATCCTTGTAGTGTTAGCATGAGAGAGAGAGATAGAATAAAGAGGAAAGAAAACCACCTAAAAGATAGAAATTAATCATAATAAATGACTATGAGCTACTAATTCAATACACAAAGTAAGACACAATACCGACAAGAATGAAAGCTTGAGAATAAGCACAACACTTTTTTATTAAAGGCTTGCCATAGGGTTGATTGTGCCACAACAGACAAGTCAAGGACCGGTACAATGATTATCTTCCACAAAGAAAGAATAGCTAGCAGAAGAAAGAAAGAATAATAGAAGAGATAGAGAGTATGAGAATGTTGCTGTTTCAAAAGAATCCGACCCCGAACAATGAATAGCTCACTCCAATATATAGGTCATGAGGGCGCATAAGAGTTGGGATAAAATAGGATTCATGGCATAAATTAAGAGGAAAAAATGCATGAGAAAGAGTAAAATAGAACTAAGGCACATTAGTTAATTAGGGAAGGGAAAGACATGTGGTAGAATTAGATGGATGCATGCACACATGTAATGAGGGAGAGGAGTGGATGCACTTAAGTGATGCACATTAATTAGGGAGAATAAAGGGAGTGCACATGGGGATGAGGATAACCTATGCGCATGGAAGAGGGAAATAAGAGTGAAGTAAACTGACGCATGGGAGGATAAAGGGAGTGAGGGAGTGATGTAAAGTGAGAGGTGAGTTAAAGTGAACAGATGGGAGAAATAAAGGGAAGGGAAGGCACATCAAACTTCATGCATGCGCTAGGAATTAGGAGAAGGGATTCACACGTGAGACGAAAAGTGATAAGTGGAGTGAGGAGAATGCACATGGAGAAAGAGGGAGATAATGCACATTAATTAATGAATGCGCTAGAAAATAGGGGAGAATCAGAAGAAGTGCGCTAGGATTTAGGGATTTAGGGGAAATATGCACTAGATAAATAGGGAATAAGGAGGAGAATAGCGATAATTTTAGGGATAATTATGCGAAAGAATAGGAATTTAGAAAGGGAGGTGCTTTAAAGAATGAATGCACTAGAAAATAGGGAAAAGGGGAGGCACATTAATGCTAGAAAACAGGGAAAAGGGGAGGCACATTAATGCTAAAAAACAGGGAAAAGGGAGGCTCATTAGGACAATGCCCTAGAAAATAGGGAGAGAGAGGAACTAGGCTAAGAAATAGGAAGAAGGGATGCTAAATAATAGGGAAAATGGAGGCACATTAAGACAATGTGCTAGAAATTAGGGAGAGCTAAAAATTATGGAGAGAGAAAGATGGAGGCTAGAAAATAGGAAAAATGCAGGCTCATTTAAGACAATGTGCTAGAAATTAGGGAGAGCTAGAAAATAGGAAAAATGGAGGCTCATTTAAGACAATGTGCTAGAAATTAGGGAGAGCTAGAAAATAAGAAAAATGGAGGCTCATTTACGACAATGCGCTAGCAAATAGGGAAAATGGAGGCGCATTAATGCTAGAAAAATAGGGAAAAGGAGGTGCATTAAATGAGACTTAGGGAATATGCCTAAGAAACAAGGAGCATATGTATGAAAGGGAGAATTTATCTTTAATTATCCCAATCACGCCCAAATTAATGTGCCACCTCAACCACACGCCCCTTTCATTAATTATTTTTTAATTAATTGCTTTATTCCTTGGAATGTGTGCCCCTTCATTAATTAAGCCATCCAACTGCCACATGTCACATTGTCGCACTGCCATTTGTCGGAATCTGACTCTGCCACTTGTCACCTTTGGAGGCTACCACCCCTTCTATAAATATAAATTGCTAAAAATAGGGGTTCGGCCCTAAAAAATGGGAAACTACCAAATATGTCCAGGATGACTAGGAGACCACCGCCAAATGTCAAATGTCTAAAAATAGACTACTAAAAATAGAATCTCGCCGCATGTTAGTGATATCATACTCATCGGATTCGATTTTCCATGAGGATTTCGAATATGTGATCCGAATTGACATGCGAGCCCTGGTGCTCCACCTGCAAAAAATAGAAATACTTACAAGTCATCCCGGAAAAGGTCCAATAGACTTAGAATGTCTCAAGGATCAACACTGCACTCAAAATCCCGATCTAAGGCCTAGAGCTCATCTTGCTAAAAACAGAAAGTACTTGCATGATCCCCGGAAAAAGTGTCATCGCGCTCAGAATCATGCAAGGACCAATACTGTATGCTCAATACTATCATATGAATCTCTAGTCACTGTCTCCTAAAAAGTAGGGCACCTACTAAAAATGGCAATCTCTCTCCGATCCATGCGAAACTGTGCTAGATCTATCCCTGATGCAAAAACAACCACCAACCATTCCTCTACCTGTCTCTGATGGGAACCAACCTCTGGCTCACACAAGTGCTCAATCTGGGTAAAATCTCTAAATCCCAGCCAAAGTAGACTACGCTGGCTCTTAACCCTTAGGATTCTCAATGGAGAAAATCCAGGTGTTAACAGTGGGGAAAACTTTACAAAGCAATAAGTGTAGGGGAAGCAAAACACTTTGTGTGCGAGTGCTATGCCAGCTATTGGGCAGGTTGGGTAGCCTTGGCTTCAATTCTGGAAGCTAGTTCTATTTTGATGTGAGGAAGTAAATTAGAAATGAACTTGACGTGGAGGGTATTTGCAAAATTCCTTACCTTGAATTTGATGGAGAGTTTGTTGAAGTCCTCAATGAACTCTTGGATTGACTGTCCAATAGTATTTCGGAGTTGCAGCCATTGTGCCAACATTGCATCCTTGTATAGTAATGAGTAGAATTGCTTGTGGACGAAGTCTTTGGAATCATCTCAAGTGCTAATTGGAAGTAGGTTGAAGGTTGCAAGGTGCTTCTTGTGTGTCTTCTACCATGTGAGGGTTTGTTCTTCCATATGGACCTTAACAACTAGGATCTTCTAAGCATCTGTAATAGTAGGTCTAGTTTTGAAGAAGGCTTCCAAACTCCGAATCCAGGAGTCGAGCCTGTCTTGGGCTCTTTCAAATTTATGAATCGAAAACCTTTTATCCAACGCAAAAGATTGTGGGGCAATGGGGATACTTGTGGGAATATTGGGCTGAGATGACAACTGGTGTTGTAGGGTTCACTGAAGGGCTTGTTTTCGAGTGGTGGTTAGCTATTGGAACATACTCATATCTTGCACCATTTTTGTCTGAAAGGCTTGTTGTTGTTGGGACTACTGCTGCTGTTGAGTAACAAGGATTTCCAACAAGAAATGGTGTTGTTCTTGCATTTGTTCGACCAAGATTTGTTCAAGGCTAGAGTCCCAGGAGTCTCTAGAGTCACTAGAATTTTTATGGGGAGCCATGTTGCAACACTAAGACATACATTATGCAGATATGATGCATGAAATCACAAATCTGATGCAAAAATCACACATTTGATGGAAGGCATCACAGTTCTGCTTTGGAAATCACAGATCTGACACCAGAAATTGTGGATTTGATGCCAAAATTACGGATTTGATGTTGGGAATTGTAGATTTTATGCCAGGAATTGCATTTGATGCCAGAAATTACAGATCCGAATCCCGATGCCAAAAATTGCAGATCTGATGTTGGAAATTGTAGATCTGATGCCAAAATTGCAGATCCAGTGCTCAAAATTGCAGATTTGATGCCAGGGCTAACAGATCTAGTGCCAGTAATTGCAGTTATGAGGCTGAGAGTTGAGAGAGTAGTTTTGATGTTGGAAATTGCAGAATAATTGAAAATGAACAGAAGAATTTGAAATTTGAGTGACAAGGTGTTACTTGTGTACCAGTGATGATTGATCTGAAAACATGAGGAGAAGGTGTGTACGTGCTGTGATTCACTCAAGCAATGTGATCAAAATTGCAGAACTCCAAAAGCCCTAATCATCAGTGTTTGGTACCAATTGATATGACCACAAAACAACATTGTGAAAACTCACTTACGAGAATATAAACCCAATAAGGAGAGGAAGCATGTAAATAGAAAGGAGATTGTGGCAATGTACACATAAGCTGTACACTCATTTGTATAAAATATATATAGGAGTACAAAATTGTGGGAGTAATAAAGTTTGATGACATCTCGAATAAAATACAATAAAAGGTTAGTGATCAAGTTTGACCAAGTCACCTATGAATTATCTACAATGAGATAAGAGAAAGATAAGCGGTAAATGTAAATTACAATTAAATTACATCATCTGCCTAAGCCCATTATTGTTAACCCCCAGATTACATGCGTAAGTGGAGAGTTAAGATCCAATGAGATTCCATCAGGCGGGTTCCATTTTAGATGCATCCAGGCATTCACAGTGATCAGAGTCCATATCAGAGTTAGTTTCATCAGATTCTGGGGAACTGCTATTTTTAGCACTTTGCTTTTTTCCTGTAGTTGGAGATCAGGGGTCTGCATGTTAGATATTTTCATATATTATTGGTCCTTGCGAGCTCACCATGCTGATAAGCCTTTTTCGGGCGACATGCAAGTAGTTTCATGACACCTGCTATTTTTTGTAGTGTGCTTTTCAGGGCTTGCATGTCGTTTCTGAGAACATATTTGGATTCCTTGTAAAAAAATGATTCCAATGAGACTGCTTTTGCTTGCATGTGAGATGATCATTCTTGCCTGCTTTTTGCTTTTTAAAAAGATAGACTGATGCTCCATCTCTCCATGATGACTGTTTCCTGCTTTTTCTTTTTTTCTTTTTTGGAGGAAGTATGTTTTTTTTGGGCATGTCTATTATTAGCAATTTCTATGTATGGTAGGTATAGGTTGAATGTCATGGTTTCAAGCAGGGAGTGATGGTGTGGTTCAAGGTTTTGGTGGGTGAAAGAGTGTTGAGTTAAGAGTAGAGTAAGCAGGGGGTTTGTGACTTAGTGTGACACATGGCAGCTAGGTGGGAGGCCAAAACCCAATTTTTCCTAACTAGTCATACTTGCCAATCATGCCTAGTTTAATTGTTTGCTTTACTATGGTTTGCCAAATCAAAAGGCATGGGTCGAACTCTTAGAACAAGTTGTCATGCTGGCTATTTCTAGTAAAATCCAAAAAGGTAATTCACCTTAACTAATCCACTTAATAAAATGATTATTTTGACTTTCCAAAGGATCACAATTGGCCTTGCTAAGCTTTTCTATCCAATCTTTACTTCAAGTTGCTAATGCTGCCAAGCAAAAAGCCCAAGAAAGGGGGATTGCTGTTGTTAAAGAAGAAAACGAGCAAGGCCTAATTCAATCTCATCTAACTTTTAACAAGTGTTATTTGATATGCTTGGGTGTGTTCTCCAAAAAGGATATTTGCTGGGAGGAGTATTGTGGCAGTTTCTTGTGTAAGAGGAAGTTGTATTTCATGAAAACTGTGGTAATGGGACAGTGCACTGGTCAAAAGAGATCACGACCTGACAGAGATACAAGTGTCATGGTGAAGACAGATTTCTATTTGGAAATGAGTGGAAATAACATCTAATCACCATCTGAGCCAGACGTGTAGCTATCCCCAGCGGAGGAGGTCACGGGTTCGAATCTCTTGTGCTGCCTTGGGGTTAGGTCCGTTATTCGTAGTGCCGGCGGTTTACCCTGTTTACCATCCACAAAGTGGGGAAGTAATCGGGGGTTTCCCGTGCTGTATTCCCAGGGAAAAAAACACCTAATCACCAGCAACATTCCATGTTACAATCAGCACTGAGATATGTCACTGGTGGCAGTTTTAGAAGTATTSTTGGAATTTTGCTATCATTTATCTAGATGTTGCAGCCAGTAAGACAGAGTGATATTCCAGCTGTGTAGTATGGTATTTGTGGAAATGTTAGCGCTGGAAAGCATTGTGTCCAGCAGCCTTTTACATTGGGAAAGGTTCAGTTAGCGAAGGGTGAAGGTTAGAATGCTGTTAGAGGATATATGTGACAGATCTGTGTGATAGTCTTTTCCTAGATCTGATTTGGTCGTTTCAATTTGCGTAAGAGATATACTTTTCTTCACTGGGGAATTCACTGGAGGTAGTTGTATGACAGTTCGTTTTGTGAAGTACTCAAACTAGCAGCAGCCTACCAAAGAGAATGAAACATCTGTCATGGTTACCAATCATCATAATTCGTCTTGCTGTCTTTACCAAGGTAAAATCATAACCAGATTTGCTGCCAAGTTAAAAGCTTCTTGTTTTAGGAAATTTGTCATCCCAAAGACACAATTCGATTTCTTATTCACAGGAAAGGCCTAGCATCATGACTGAAGGTCTTATCATATTGATGAGGGTTTTTATATTGGTGTAATTTGCCCTTTTTCTCAGGCATATCTTCAGCCTTTGTCCCAGTGGAGATATTCAGGAAATATGATACAAATCTACTCACAGGCAGAAAAAAGGGC
>SNQJ01S0015633.1:76449-87571 GCA_010110895.2 Picea sitchensis | reverse complement strand
TTTGGCATCTTTAATATGGAAAAATATGAACCTAGGGCAAAAAAAATCGTTTTTTAGCATGTGTTATTGATGAAAAAATGAAAATTTAAAAATCAGGGATAAATCAATTATGTATCTAGCATTCAAACTTGGTTTTGAACCTGAAATAGACACAAATTGTTTTAAACTAATTTACATCGACCTAGGGAAAGAAAATCCCAAAAACGTTTTTGGGCATACATGGCAAGAAAGAAAATCACATAACAATGGAAAAAATGGTTTTTGATCCATCAAAAATCTATTTTGAAGATGTAAAACTCATTGCCACTGAAAACCTATGAAAATCTATGGTGGAAAAATGAGAAATAATGGGCAAATTTTTTTACTTACCTCCAAATGCAAAAACTGTGAAATGGACTAAAAATTCCAATGCCAAATCCACAAATCTGACTCTTGAATCCACAAAATCTCAATGTCAAACTCTTCCTTGGCTGGTTGAATGGCTTGGCTCTCCTCCTTGGCTAAATGCACAAATAAAACCAAAAAACCCCCTCACGGACCCTTAAGCGTTCTGACTTTTTTACACAGGCGATTTTTTCCATCGACCCATGATTTTTTCCTAAAAAATCGCCAAAAACGCGCCTGATTTTTTCAGCGATTTTTTGAGAAAAAATCGTTTTGGGCAAAAAATCGTGATTTTTGCCGATTTTGGCAATTTATTGCCGATTTTTGTAACAAAGATATAATCTTTGGTAGGGATCACCCATATGATTTCCTTGAGTAGTGGATCTCATATAGACCTCTCCACCACTAAACTTGTAGATCTAGCAACCAAATCGGGGCTGCTATTGTGCACGACACCTTGGTTGCCTTTGCCCCCCTAATATACATTAGAACCGCCCTCTGAAATTGCACACATGGCCCTGTAGCCCAAGCAAGGCATTAGTTTCCTTTCATCCACCACCCCATCCACAAAAATCATAAAAACATCTTTTCTTTTTTGGTTTTATGTTGCTAAGCTCTCTTTTGTTCCCACTCTATACTACATGAATTGAGCTTTGTAAACCATAGGGAAGCTCCCCTACGCAAGGATCATCCAATTTTATCTAGTCTAAAGTGAGAAAGGCAAGGATACTGAGGTGACAGTGGGTAGCTTGCCTAAGTTGCCCTTGGGGTCTCACACTCATGATCTGGACTTTTACACCAAGTGAGAACCTGGGAGGTAACATGGACCTTAAGTGCTAAGATTAACAATTTTCTCCAAATCTGGTGAATGTCTTTGAAATAGACTCTGATCACTATTAAACTTGATGCGCTTGTCACTGAATGGCAGCATGGCGAAAGCTTATTGGATCTTTGACTCTCTAGATGCACAGACAAATTTGGGGGTTAACAAGGGGTTTCTTGCCTATGAGAGTTTTTTGTGGGTTTTGCGCTGAGTATGAAGATTTAGAACTAGGCTTTGGAACTTCAGCCTTGTGGATTCATAGCCTCAGCTCAGGGGTAGCCTCTATCATAGAAAGATTAAGTGTGACAGAGAGCCTAAGGCTGGGAGGAATGTCCTTTTTTTTCATAATTTAGCTTCTGTATTTCTATAATGGACAAAAGTTTACAGATTGAGCACCTTGAGGTCTGCGATTGTGGAAACCAAACCCTAGGGTGTCACAAAATATATGAAGAATGTGTGTTCCACTATCAGTAAATGTTTTTGAAGCTATACTATCACTAGATATTTGCTTGTACAGATTACTTAGGGTGGTCTGCACTAACTGAGTATTTAAAAAACTTACAAACAAATTACTAATAAGATTCATCAAGAACAAAAATCGAGTTACCTAGATTGGGTTGTATGAGTTGCCATATGCTGGTAGGTGTCTTCCCTTTCCATCTGTTCTCCAATCTCAATGGGATTTGAAGAAGTTCCTATGTCCTCCACCTACCCAACATCATTTGGTTTGGCCATTCCTGCTATTCCTTGTTTGGCTGTGGCTTTGAATTTGACACCAGACATGCCTGCCTAGAGCCTCAAATTTTTTGTCTAGTAATTCATTCTGCTTTCACAGCAGTTCCAACCGCCTCATAATTTGCTGCTGCGGTAAGCCTCTATCCTTAATAATTTGTGCCATTAGAGCCTTGACTGTCCAAATAAGTTCAGTCGTTTTGTACAACTTGGTATCCCGAGTTCTTGAATACCCTGGATCCTCCACCCAACCCGCAAACTCATCCTTGATTTGCTCTGTGGTTGTGGCAATTCTTTCTCTAATTGATGATCTCTTCATAGTCTTTTATGACTTTCTGAGTTTTCAAAGTGAAATTGGTTTGGTAGAAGTTTTCAGCTTTATTAGCTTCCTTTTGGGCCCTTGTCATATGTTCTTTGTGTTTCGTAGGCCGACCGACCTTGACATCAGCCTTCCTTTTGTCTCCCTGGTTTTTCTTGTCAGGATTCGAGCTGTGGACCTTCCCTTTGTTTTCCATCCTCCGTGGTATGCTTCGAGTGGGAGTGATGGCATTGAGAGCAGAGCGAAGGAGTGACAGCATTGAGAGCAGACCGAAACAAGACTCCCCCAACAGACCAGAGCCTAGACATTGAAGACACGGTCTTCCCCAATAAACTAGTGGAGTTATTTATGGCACTAGACCAAGGGATTACCTGGAAGCAAAGCCATGACCAAGTAGAAGAGGTGAATTGGTTGAACACATGTTGTGCCCTTGCGAGGCCCACGAACCTGGATTTCTTAGTTCGTTGGGTAAGACAACAATTGAGACCATGAACAACAGACTAATAGACCCTAGGCACCCGGTCTTTCAACCTCTCTAAATTAACCAAATTCACCATTGAGGGCATAGAGCATACTTGGTAGACTGATCACCAATGCCAAATTCCCCATCCAAACTTGAGGTCGCTTGGCGTTGAGTTGGTTGGCATGAGTGGCTCATTAATTTTCCCAGGTGGCTGTCCTTTGGTGTTTGCACTGTACCTGAATGTCTTTATCTCAACCATTGTTGTCAGCCTCCCGATTAATCTTCTCTCATCACAACCCTATGCTACCTACGGACAGCATGAGCGGGCAATGAAGTTTTGTACCTGCCCAAGTCCCTCACATAACCTTGTCATAAGATCAATTCTGGGTTGATTACATCATTGCCTGCCACGTGGAGGGCGACGTGTTCGCTTATGTTGTCACCTGATATGGGAATGGGAGGAATGTCCTTTGTTTGCAATCAGTTGGAGTATTATATTCCCAGAAAGATATGTAATCTGATTATGTTATGAAATGCTGTGTTTTTATATTTCTGTTCTGCATTTTATTAATTTCTAGTTTGTTCAGTTATGTGTGCATGGATTCAGTTTGCATAATTATGGATGAAAGCATTGTAGGACTGCATTCATGTTTTAAGATTGAATTGAATGATAAGGCTGCTGCTTTGCTTCTGCTATTGAATTCTATATTCAGCTAGAGAAAACGATTTTGGTAGCAGAGAGAAATTTTGATGGCGTTTTTTAGGTACCCCGTGGCCCCATTAATGTATAGGGGTTACTGGGTATGTCACAGTCATAAAAAATAGTTGAGGCAGTTAGGTCATCTTGGTTTTTTGAAAACAACGTAGAATGATTTTTTCTGGAGAGAGAGGAGTTTACAACATTTAACGTTTTTGCCTTCCAAACTTTGTAAGTAAGAGCCATTCGAGACTTCCCTTTTCCTTGTTTTTATTCTGGTTATGTTTCTTGCCATTTGGTCTTCATACGTGTCAAGCCATGAGAAATTGGCTTTGATCAACCTTCCTTTCTTTTTGCATCCAGGATTTCCCTAATATTCCAGGTCCACAGGAGTCCCATCCTAGTTTAGGAGAGCGAATGCATTCCTTTTCGTTTAATTATTGTCATAGGAATTTTGTAGAGCCCTGTGAGCCATACTATTTCTGACATTTTAAATGATCCTAACTGGGATTTATTATTTTGAAAAGCTCCACAAATAACTATTATTTTTATGTTTATGTCTTGATCAAATGTTGAGTGGAACTTTGAATATATCTTGTTCAAACCACTTCGAGTGATAATGCAATATTCTTGCAAAATTCTTTGCAAGTCTTCTCTCATTTTTCTATTTACCTTCTTGCAAAGTCATGATTATTTTCATTTGCTTACACTATATTGAGGAGGCAGAAATACTGTGTTTGAGCAGCCCAGTTTCATATACAAAATATTTATTTAAGTTCTGCAAATGGTTGTAACTATCTTGTCCATTCTCAGGTGGCAGCGAATGATTAAAGGATTAATCGTTATCATAAGAACATTGCTAGTTTGTCTGCGTTAAACTTATGTGGGAATTTGTTAGTTTGTCCAAATATCTTACTACTTAAGTTGACAAGCTTAAGTGAGGGTTATCCTTCACATAGAGGAGTACCACCTCTATAAAAAGGAAGGAGGGTGCTCTTCGATCCCCACGAAGATTCCCCTCATCATTGACTCCTTTTCTACTGTCAGAAAAATATATCAACGTGCAATAGTGGATATAAATTTGTCACAGGGAGCTTTAGAGAACCATGTAGCAAGACTAGGCCTTGGTAAAATGTGATTATGGCTTTGGGCATTTTAGAGTGAATATTAATTTGTCGTACAAATTTGTCTATTTTGACACATGGATTTGTTGATTTTCAAACCATCACAATACATAAATGATGTTGAATGTCCACTACTTAACATGTTTGTCAAATGGTCTTTGCTAGGCTTGTCATCGTTCAATATCTTTCAGTTTGAGTAAATGTAAAAATGCTGTGTTATTAGTCTAAAATGACTTTACGTTGCGTATTACTTTTGGAGTTTTGTATCTACTATCCCATTACAGTATATCTTTATTTATCCTAGTAGTAACTTATTTGAAAAGTGGCTTAGCATGAAATTTTTGATCACAGCTGCAGAGAGAATAATGAGAAAATGGAGGGGAGAAAAATCACCCGTTTGTAGCCAATCTCTCAAGACACGTGTCAGACGACAAGGGACGGGCAGGTATGTGGATTCTATCTTGGTACTTGATCGATATCATTGGTTGTGTAGCATGTTTAATATGCTTCCCTTGGTTGCCAGGCAAATAATGCCCAGGAAATATGATGTGAAGCTGCTTGGGAACACTGAAAAATTTATGGAATTAGATGAAGAAAAACTGGAGATAGAGGAGGAAAAACACCCAGTGTCCACTTTCACTGGCTCTGAAGGACAGGCTTCTGAATTGATAACTGAAGCTGATGATCTCCAACTAGATCCATTTCAAGGAAAAGGTTTGATTGAGTATTGTTTCTTCAACAATTGAACTTGACTATGCACCACATAGTTATCCAAGAGATTTTTTTCCGTCCTACTTTTGTACTCTATGTAATTCTCTGGTTCATATTTTATCTGCACAAAAATACACCTATGTCATTTAACTCATTATTCCTGTGTTGAATAATGCAGGACCCACTTCTACATTTGAAACTGAAGAAAAAGTCAACATGCCCCCCAAGAATTTGTTCTCATCTTTTGACAATTCCACAGGAAGTGCTCTCGAGAGGTTGTTAAATGACTATATGAAAGCAGATTCAGAGAACATACAGAAGGGATCATTTTCTAGATCTGGACTTGGGAATTATGAGACAGGAAAGCCATATCCAAAAGATGTACAGTTTGACACACTGAATACATTGCCTCAATCCCAGACTGATTCAAGTAACACTATCAATTCACAAGCCTTAAGCGTAGATGAAGTAAGAACTCTATTGCAACTTGGGCGGTTGCCAAAGAAATTTTCAGGTTCTGATAGAACACCACCTCCACTGCTAACAAAAACTGGCAGTCCATTAATGTCTCCGACTCCACCTTCAAGAATTTCAGCTGCTCTTAGGTCAAGGAGGAATGGAAGCAGTGGGGATAAAGGTGCATTTGAAGATTCAAGTATACCATCTTTCAAAAATAGAGATGAAGAGGCACCCACAGATGCCACTTCCTCACCGTCACCCCATTTGACAACACTCGCCCTATCAAACCCCTCAGAGCAAGGAGTGAGTGGTGGGGTAAGAAGATTGAGTTTTGGTGGTGTTTCTCAATCACCAGACCTTGCCGAAGTTAACAGCAAGGAAGGTGTCAATGTTGTCACAGCCATGGATTTGGTGAATTCTACATCTCCTTCCAAACAATTTGGGGAGGATGACAAGGCAAGTGTTTCTGTGTTACTGTTTATTTTGCGGTATATGCTTCTCACTTTATTGTTAGTATGTGTCATGAATCAACATTATGAATGGACCAGGAAGGAGTGACTAAGAAAATATGACTTGGTGCAATGTTTATTGCCAGGTAGAAATGGTGAGAGGTGATGCAGACCTCTCAAATGAAACTTTCTTGAACCCTGAAAGGAGCACTCCAGTGAGCGGTACTGGACCAACTAATTGCAATGCAGTTGTATCAGGTAGGTTTTCTTCATATTTACCGCCAATCGTCGTCATTATCAAATATTCCCTTTTGCTTGAAATCAGTCCATTTTTAATCAGGCTGTCTGAATGAAGGTTGCAGTTTTGAAGTGTGGGAGAAAATGTGAATGAACAATGAACGTTTATAAGTTTGCTCTTTCTTTAAGGGGACAACTGTTTTTTCCTTCATTTTTATTTTCCATTAGTTTTTACTAAATCCAGAGTGACAGCTGATATGTTTAATCATGTTGGTATAGAACATCCTGTGAATGATGTTCCTGGGCAGCAAGTTGAAGAATCTCCAGTAAGATTTCACAAAAGGAATGCCAAAAAGGTTAGTGAGAATTTCACAAGCATTTAATTAATTTGTTTGGTTAAGTTCATTTTCCGTTCTCATTTTATTGGGTGCATATTTTATCATGGTTTAAACTTTGTTATGTGTGCTTTTTTTTTGTAAGTTCACGGTCAAAATTCTATTGATTTTTGAAAGTATCATACAGACAAAAGTTCCTTGCTGCTGGCCTGCCACTTGGGAAACCAGACCAGCAGCAGAGGAGAATATCATCAGTCCAAATATACTGTTTGTATTTTGTCCAAAAAACTTTAAAAACTAGAAGTTCCAGAGATACTCTATGAGGAAATTTGATAGAGTTAACAGGCCTATTCTGATTTCTGTCTAACATTTCATCAAAAAAGAAGACTTGAAAGGTACCAAACTTCAGAGAGCAGATGGCCCGACAGAGGCGCCCGGGGAATTGTCTCCCTGAATGAATCTAGGGTGGTTTGAATGGTTGAACAAACTCCAAATTTAAAACTAGTGAAACAATTGAAATTGGTGTTTTGGTGAAACTTAAAGTAGAATTAAAAACAAAGAGTGAATATTGCGACATTAAAAACTAAAAAAACTTTGTTTTATTTATCAATTAAACAAAAAGTAAACATAATCCTAAGGCAGGGACTAGCTGCTTTTGCCCTTATTCCTTTCCTTATTATTCTTGGCCTTGGCTTGGGTGTCCCACCGCCTCTTCTCTTCTAACAATTCTCATAATAAATAACGTCCCCCAAAAATTGATCGATCCAAAAGCCAAAAAATTTGAAAGAAGATTAATACTAGCCAGCGGGTAGCTGTTTTTTTGAATTTTGACAAAGTTCCTGCCTCTATACAAACCTGGTAAGGACCTTGCTTGCAAATCTCTCACAAATGCATCTGGACTTTAATAAACAGCCCATCTTGATATATAAGCTGCTGCAGGTTCCTGCATCTTTCTTCTTTATGTTTTTTTCCTTCAATCGTATGATAGTGTAAGTAATAGAGGAGGAGGAGGTGCAAGTGCAAGGTTTGAAGGTCGGAGACTTGAGATTTGAGCGATGACGATGCCATCTGCAGCAGCACATCCACTGCATTCTTCTCCAGAAGATCCATTTGAGCACGGCAGTCTTTGTTCTTTGATGCCCAATTTGTTCAAGGGTCTTATCAAGCAAGACTCAATCGATCCATTCAAAATTCAAGCCCTTCATCTTGCACTGAGACAAGAGGTACTTGTTTTCAGTGTCTGCTCATCAGTATTCTTTTATTTTTAAAGTGATCAATGCCAGGTCAAGTTAGGGTTCACCGCTCAGGCCAAACCCTCTATTTTTGCATTCAAACTCTCATGCCCAACGGTGCCTCGTTCTGCTTCTTGCCTGCGGCCTGTCTTGGCTGCCCGTGCTCAGATCTTCTATTGTACGACCCAAGAAATCGTACAGCCTCTGCCTCCCTGCTGAATAGTACGACCTTCATGAATTTCTGGCTGCTGGGTTGTTCTTCCACTTGCTGCTACTGCTTATTCTCTCCTCCTTTGGACTGAGCAAAATTCCTTCTTTGCTCTCATTGTGTCTCAACACATTGTGAGTCACTCTGTGTCATCTCCTTTCACTTTGTCTTTCTTTAATAACTTTGAGTTGATGACCAAGTCTCCATACCCCTAATCTCTCCATGAGATTGATGATTGAGATTAAATCCCAATTGACGGTGGAGATTATAGCTAAATCACTAATGTGAATACTTTACATTTTATTAGACATTAATCAACTCAATATAAAAGTCTATTCACTTTAATAATTATCTTTAATTAAATTGAATTACAAAGATAAGAAAGCTCATTTTTGGACTACTTCCACATGTCCGACACTAGACTTGTGTGAAAGTTCTTGTCTGATGCCACAAACATCAACATGTAAGCCTCGATTTGCATCAATTTGTTGCAGCCTACTACTGAGAGCTTTGTTTCATTTTTCACATTGAAATTCTCTTCAGAAATTTGTTTGCAGGCTTAATCTCCATTTTCCTTCATTGTTTTCCTTAGGAGTTTGATTTTCAACTCCAAGTTCTAGAGAGCAATCACAACTTGGTTGTAGTTTCTCTAGGATGGCTTCCAATCCATCTTCCATAGCTTTAGTGGCTATGCAACTTCAAGTCTTGGGCCAATTTCACCATTCATGATTCAATTCTCCTCCTTCATTTGTAATATCCCCACATGCGCTAGGCTAGGATATTAGTGCTATGCTGTATAATTAGGTGTTTTTGGTTGTGTGCTTTTGTCAAACAATTTGCATTACATATGTTCTTTATGCTATAAACTGGTTGAAAACTTTCTACAAACAATTTGCATACATTCTACTAAAAGACTTTTGTCAAACACGTTACATGCAACCCAAATACACATGAATAATAGACAATATGGGGGTATTTTATTAATGAATGGAACCTCGAAACAGAACAAAATCAGCCTCTCTATTGGTTGTTATTGCAGCTACAAGTACATCAAAGAAACACAACAATATGCAATCCAAAAAAACTGAAATAATGCCAACGACCTCCTCCAATGGATGGTGTGTCCTCCTCAAAGATGACCGCACTGCAAAGGCCCGCGCCTAGCCTTCAAACCCTGTCTAAATGTGATGTCGAAATGCTCCCAGGGCTCTCCAAGCTTCATGCTACCTCCTCAAACCAAGATCGATCTTCCAATTGGAGATCAAACCCTCCAAGTGGCAAGAATATGGGCTCACGACCCCCCTCCAATGGCTCCACGACTCCTCTAACCTCACGGCCCTATAAAGAGATGGGATCATCCCCCAAAGAAACCCTTAAAGAGCCTCCAAAGGCTATCGATCCATGCAACTAATCCTCACAACCTTCCTCCAAGCCCTCCTAGCCTCACGATTGTGCAAAAAGGTGAAGTCATCCTTCTCAAGAAGGCTCCATGAACCTCCTAGCCTATTCGATACACCTCCAACTAAGGTCGAACCACAAAGATGAAGCTCAAGTGAGAATCCTGTATGAATCCTCCTCCTTGTCTAGCTAGGGTGGATATTGCACCACCGAAACCAAACCACAATGTAAGGGTTTATCCCAAAGCCATACAAAAACCTTGGCTCACAAGAGCACTCCAATCAAAAGATCAATCCAAACTTCGTGAAGAAAGTGGAGCGCTACCCCTCCTTTTATAATGCTCCAATGATCCTTCCCTCATTGACTCATTCAACATGACTCCTTATTTCCCCCTTTCACTTTTCAACTTAAAGTTACTTTATAACCCTTTTTTAATGTTGGAAAATGATTAATTGGATTTTAAGACATCTTTAGACGTCGAAAGTCCCTTTCTCATCATCCCAACCTTTAGAGCTTTTCGTCTCGGTTCCAACGAGCTATTACACTTAAGTGTCCCCTCAAACAATATGATCCAAATAACACCTTTAGGGCATTTAATTAGATTATGCTCAATAATACCCCCAAATTACGAGAATCATTGGAATGCCACAGAACCAAGAACAAACTGTGCGGAAGTGATTCCGATGATGAAAGATGGTAAATAGACTAGGTCGGACCTCATATAACTCCTCCAAATCCTCTGAGCTTACCGATAATATAACCTCACTCTTCTGTCTAGGTTGACACAAGCCTCAGAAGTCATCTCCAACTGCAGAATAGGGGAACTTGAAAATGGGGACATTACATCAATTGATGGAGGTTGGAGTCTATGGTACATTTTGCTATGTTTTCCGCGAAGACTATTGAGCTCTGTACTTCTCCTGTCTAATACTGAAATCATAGGGTCCCATGCTAATCTTAGAAAAGAACCACCATGCTGATGCTGTGCCACTCTGATCATAACCGTTCGATCGTTGTCCCCAATCTGCATGCTTCTCTCCTGGAATTGCAAGTTGAAATACCTGTAAGGGCTGAACCTACTACCATGGATAGTAACTTGCATAGGCATCCAAGTGAAGTCATGGCCTGCAAATCTACTGCCATACTTGATCTCGAATATCGGAAAAGGAAGTCTGTCTCGATCACTGGCAATGACTCCAGGCTGCTCATGGACTCTTAAAATGTCTTCATTAGATAGCTTTGTCACCTGTGTTGCTCCATACTTCGAAGAAATCACCGAGAAGTGCGTGAACTGGTCAATCGCTCCATACATACTGTCTGCCCACTGTACCCTTGGTAAACTTGTGATGTAATCTGTCAACATGCTCTCCCACTCTCGCCCAGAAATGGCCAAAGACTACATCAATCCCGTGGGACGAGTGTGCTCCAACCTGCTCTGCTGACAAGTCGTACACTCTTCCATATCTCCCCCTACATCGTCCACAAAGCCCCTCCATGCGAACCAATCTTGGGCTTGTTTGGATGATGTGAAACACTCTTTGCTCATAGCAC
>SNQJ01S0015633.1:62420-76399 GCA_010110895.2 Picea sitchensis | reverse complement strand
GCTAAAAATAACAATTTTCTCCAAATCCGGTGAATGTCTTTGAAATAGACTCTGATCACTATTAAATTTGATGCGCTTGTCACTGAATGGCAGCATGACGAAAGCTTGTTGGATCTTTAACGCTCTAGTTTCACAGACAAATTTGGGGGTTAACAAGGGTTTTCTTTCCTATGAGATTTTTTTGGGTTTTGTGCTGAGTATGAAGATTTAGAACTAGACTTTGGAACTTCACCTTTGTGGATTCATAGCCTCAGCTCAGGGGTGGCCTCTATTATAGAAAGATTAAGTGTGACAGAGAGCCTAAGGCTGGGAGGAATGTCCTTTTTTTCATAATTTAGCTTCTGTATTTCTATTGTGGACAAAAGTTTACAGATTGAGCACCTTGAGGTCTGCGATTGTGGAAACCAAACCTTAGGGTGTCACAAAATATATGAACAATGTGTGTTCCACTATCAGTAAATGTTTCTGAAGCTATACTATCGCTAGATATTTGCTTGTACAGATTACTTAGGGTGGTCTGCGCTAACCGAGTATTTAAAAAACTTACAGACAAATTACTAATAAGATTCATCATGAACAAAAATCGAGTTACCTAGATTAGGTTGTATGAGTTGCCATATGCTGGTAGGTGTCTCCCCTTTCCATCTGCTCTCCAATCTCAATGGGATTTGAAGAAGTTCCTATGTCCTCCACCTAACCAACATAATTTGGTTTGGCCATTCCTGCTATCCCTTGTTTGGCCGTGGCTTTGAATTTGACACCAAAGACATACCTGCCTAGAGCCTCAAAGTTTTTGTCTAGTAATTCATTCTGCTTTCGCAGGAGTTCCAACTGCCTCGTAATTTGCTGCTGCGGTAAGCCCCTATCCTCAATAATTTGTGCCATTAGAGCCTTGACTGTCCAAAGAAGTTCAGTCGTTTTGTACAACTTGGTATCCCAAGTTCTTGAATACCCTGGATCCTCCGCCCAACCCGCAAACTCATCCTCAATTTGCTCTGCGGTCGTGGCATTCTTTCTCTAATTGATTATCTCTTCATAGTCATTTATGACTTTCTGAGTTTTCAAAGTGAAATTGGTTTGGTAGAAGTTTTCAGCTTTATGAGCTTCCTTTTGGGCCCTTGTCATACGTTCCTTGTGTTTACTAGGCCAGCCAACCTTCACATCGGCCTTCCTTTTGTCTCCCCGGTTTTTCTTGTCAGGATTCGAGCTGTGGACTTTCCCTTTGTTCTCCATCCCTCGTGGTATGCTTCGAGTGGGAGTGATGGCATTGAGAGCAGAGCGAAGGAGTGACAGCATTGAGAGCAGACCGAAACAAGACTCCCCCAACAGACCTGAGCCTAGACATTGAAGATACGGTCTTCCCCAATAAACTAGTGGAGTTATTTATGGCACTAGACCAAGGGATTACCTGCAAGCAAAGCCATGACCAAGTAGAAGAGGTGAATTGGTTGAACACATGTTGTGCCCTTGTGAGGCCCACGAACCTGGATTTCTTAGTTCGTTGGGTAAGACACCAATTGAGACCATGAACAACAGACCAATAGACCCTACGCACCCAGTCTTTCAACCTCTCTAAATTAACCAAATTCACCATTGAGGGCATAGAGCATACTTGGTAGACTGATCACCAATGCCAAATTCCCCATCCAAACTTGAGGTCGCTCGGCTTTGAGTTGGTTGGCACGAGTGGCTCATTAATTTTCCCAGGTGGCTGTCCTTTGGTGTTTGCACTGGACCTGAATGTCCTTGTTTCGATCATGGTTGTCGGCCTCCCCATTAATCTGCTCTCATCACAACCCTGTGCTACCTACGGACAACATGAGTGGCAATGAAGTTTTGTACCTGCCCAAGTCCCTCACACAACCTTGTCATAAGATCAATTCTGGGTTGATTACATCATTGCCTGCCACATGGAGGGCGACATGTTCACTTATTTTGTCACCCCATATGGGAATGGGAGGAATGTCCTTCATTTGCAACCAGTTGGAGGATTATATTCCCAGAAAGATAAGTAATCTGATTATGTTATGAGATGCCATGTTTTTATATTTCTGTTCTGCATTTTTTTAATTTCTAGTTTGTTCAATTATGTGTGCATGGATTCTATTTGCATAATTATGGATGAAAGCATTGTAGGACTGCATTCGTGTTTTAAGATTGAATTGAATGATAAGGCTGCTGCTTTGCTTCCGCTATTGAATTCTATATTCAGCTAGAGAAAACGATCTTGGTATCAGAGAGAAATTTTGATGGCGTTTTTTAGGTACCCCATGGCCCCATTAATGTATAGGGGTTACTGGGTATGTGACAGTCATCATCAAATTAAAAATAGGTGAGGCAGTTAGGTCATCTTGGTTTTTTGAAAACAACGTAGAATGATTTTTTCTGGAGAGAGGAGTTTACAACATTTAACATTTTTGCCTTCCAAACTTTGTAAGCAAGAGCCATTCGAGACTTCCCTTTTCCTTGTTTTTATTCTGGTTATGTTTCTTGCCATTTGGTCTTCATACGTGTCAAGCTATGAGAAATTGGCTTTGATCAACCTTCCTTTCTTTTTGCATCTAGGATTTCCCTAATATTCCAGGTCCACAGGAGTCCCATCCCAGTTTAGGAGAGCGAATGCATTCCTTTTCGTTTAATTATTGTCGTACGAATTTTGTAGAGCCCTGTGAGCCATACTATTTCTGACATTTTAAATGATCCTAATCTGGTATTTATTATTTTGAAAAGCTCCACAAATAACTATTACAGCATCATATTATTTTTATGTTTATGTCCTGATCAAATGTTGACTGGAACTTTGAATACATCATCTTGTTCAAACCCCTTTGAGTGATAATGCAATATTCTTGCAAAGTTCTTTGCAAGTCTTGTCTCATTTTTCTATTTACCTTCTTGCAAAGTCGTGATTATTTTCATTTGCTTACACTATATTGAGGAGGCAGAAATACTGTGTTTTAGCAGACCAGTTTCATATACAAAATATTTATTTAAGTTCTGCAAATGGTTGTAACTACCTGGTCCATTCTCAGGTGGCAGTGAATGATTAAAGGATTAATTGTTATCATAAGAACATTGTTAGTTTGTCTGAGTTAAACTTATGTGGGAATTTGTTAGTTTGTCCTAGTATCTTACTACTTCAGTTGACAAGCTTAAGTGAGGGTTATCCTTCACATGTTGAAACATATAGCTCAGAAATACACTATGTCATACTTCAGATTTCAACCTCCTATTAAGCTTCAACAGTAAAGCAATAAACCCAATTCTGAACTGTACTTAATGAGCAGAAGCATTGATTGACATAGATCTGAAACTAAATCAGCAGCGGAAATAATTTATAACAGCAGGCAAAATCACACATTTGACACCATAAATTCTGGGCAATTCCCCTTGATGAATACAGAGGGAAAAATGACAGTTTAAGGAGATAATTCTTATTCAGCTCAGAGAAGTGTCATATCAGAGTTTACAACAGCAAGTAACAGCAGCAATAAATTCTAGAAATATGTGCCAACAGACTTCCTCGATTTGCGTGCTAAAAACAACACAAAACAGACCTCATTTTCTGCAATGTACAGTCCCTTTAACAGCAAATACAACCTCGAATTCTGTATTTTCTAACATCTATACGACCTCTTTTCTAACCAGTGCTGTACGACCTCTTTTCTAAACAGTGCTGTACGACCTCTTTTCTAACCACTGTCAACTCAGCATTCAATGCTGCAATTTCTGGAAAAGCGTGCCCTCTTCTCTTGGAAATTGTGTCCTCCTTCAGCTGTACGGACCATCTCCTTCCTTGGAAATCGTGCCCCTCCTCTAGCTGTACAGACCTCCCTCTTTCCCTTGGAGAATGCGCCCTCCTCTTGCTGTTACTCCCACTTCTCCATGAGCTCAATCTCTCTCTTGAGAAAAGTGACTCTTCACCTTCCTGCTCAAGCTCTCCCCAAAGTGTGCGCCCTCTCTCTCCCTCATGAGCTGCCTTTAAGCAATTTCGAAATGTAACTCCTCTAACCCTTGATATCCCTTGAGCGGCTCTTCACTTTCCCTTGAGATCAACGGTCACGACTTAATCATTCGTTGAGGTCACTTAAGTCACTAAAGTGACCCATAACATCATAAAGTCACTTTTACATTTAAAAATTAAAAGACCCAACTTTATAAAATCACTTTATAAAGTTACTTTATAAAAACACATTATAAAGTCACTAGGAAGAAATGTGCTCGATCACTTCTGCATGCTGGGCGCCGCCTATGCAGAGGTACCTCCGAGCTACCAATTCTAACATCACATAGAGGAGTACCACCTCTATAAAATGGAAGGAGGGTGCTCTTCGATCCCCACGAAGATTCCCCTCGTCATTGACTCCTTTTCTCCTGTCAGAAAAAGATATCAACGTGCAATAGTGGATATAAATTTGTCACAGGGAGCTTTAGAGAACCATGTAGCAAGACTAGGCCTTGGTAAAATGTGATTATGGCTTTGGGCATTTTAGAGTGAATATTAATTTGTCGTACAAATTTGCCTATTTTGACAATACATAAATGATGTTGAATGTCCACTACTTATCATGTTTGTCAAATGGTCTTTGTTGGCCTTGTCATCGTTCAATATCTTTCAGTTTGAGTAAATGTAAAATTGCTGTGTTGTTTGTCTAAAATGACTTTATGTTGAGTATTACTTTTGAAGTTTTGTATCTACTATCCCACTACAGTAATCTTTATTTATCCTAGTAGTAACTTATTTGAAAAGTGGCTTAGCATGAAATTTTTGATTACAGCTGCAGAGAGAATAATGAGAAAATGGAGGGGAGAAAAATCACCCGTTTGTAGCCAATCTCTCAATACACGCGTCAGACGACAAGGGACGGGCAGGTATGTGGATTCTATCTTGGTACTTGATTGTTATCATTGGTTGTGTAGCATGTTTAATATGCTTTCCTTGGTTGCCAGGAAAACAATGCCCAGGAAATATGATGTGAATCTGCTTGGGAACACTGAAAAATTAATGGAATTAGATGAAGAAAAACTGGAAATAGAGGAGGAAGAACACCCAGTGTCTACTTTCACTGGCTCTGAAGGACAGGCCTGTGAATTGATAACTGAAGCTGATGATCTCCAACTAGATCCATTTCAAGGAAAAGGTTTGATTGTGTATTGTTTCTTCAACAATTGAACTTGACTATGCACCACATAGTTATCCAAGAGATTTTTTTCCCTCTTACTTTTGTACTCTATGTAATTCTCTGCTTCATATTTTATCTGCACAAAAATACACCTATGTTATTTAACTCATTTTTCCTGTGTTGAAAAATGCAGGACCCATTTCTACATTTGAAACTGAAGAAACAGTCAACATGCCCCCGAAGAATTTGTTCTCATCTTTTGACAATTCCACAGGAAGTGCTCTCGAGAGGTTGTTAAATGACTATATGAAAGCAGATTCAGAGGACATACAGAAGGGACCATTATCTAGATCTGGACTTGGGAATTATGAGACAGAAAAGCCATATCCAAAAGATGTACAGTTTGACACACTGAATATGTTGCCACAATCCCAGACTGAGTCAAGTAACACTATCAATTCACAAGCCTTAAGTGTAGATGAAGTAAGAACTCTATTGCAACTTGGGCAGTTGCCAAAGAAATTTTCAGGTTCTGATAGAACACCACCTCTGATGCTAACAAAAGCTGGCAGTCCATTAATGTCTCCGACTCCACCTTCAAGAATTTCAGCTGCTCTTAGGTCAAGGAGGAAGGGAAGCAGTGGGGATAAAGGTGCATTTGAAGATGGAAGCATAACATCTTTCAAAAATAGAGATGAAGAGGCACCCAAAGATGCCACTTCCTCACCGTCACCCCATTTGACAACACTCGCCCTATCAAACCCCTCAAAGCAAGGGGGGAGTGGTGGGGTAAGAAGATTGAGTTTTGGTGGTGTTTCTCAATCACCAGACCTTGCTGAAGTTAACAGCAAGGAAGGTGTCAATGATGTCACAGCCATGGATTTGGTGAATTCTGCGTCTCCTTCCAAACAATTTGGGGAGGATGACAAGGCAAGTATTTCTGTGTTACTGTATATTTTGCGGTATATGCTTCTCACTTTATTGTTAGTATGTGTCATGAATCAACATTATGAATGGATCAGGAAGGAGTGACTAAAAAAATATGACTTGGTGCAATGTTTATTGCCAGGTACAAATGGTGAGAGGTGATGCAGACCTCTCAAATGAAACTTTCTCGAGCCCTGAAAGGAGCACTCCAGTGAGCGGTACTGGACCAACTAATTGCAATGCAGTTGTATCAGGTAGGTTTTCTTCATATTTACCGCCAATCGTCATTATTGTCAAATATTCCCTTTTGCTTGAAATCTGTCCATTTTTAATCAGGCCGTCTTAATGAAGGTTGCAGTTTTGAAGTGTGGGAGGAAATGTGAATGAACAATGAACGTTTATAAGTTTGCTCTTTCTTTAAGGGGACAACTGTTTTTTCCTTCATTTTTATTTTCCATTAGTTTTTACTAAATCCAGAGTGAAAGCTGATATGTTTAATCATGTTGGTATAGAACATTCTGTGAACGATGTTCCTGGGCAGCAAGTTGAAGAATCTCCAGTAACATTTCACAAAAGGAATGCCAAAAAGGTTGGTGAGAATTTCACAAGCATTTAATTTATTTGTTTGGTTAAGTTCATTTTCTGTATATTTACTATTTAGTATCCAATGCAATTGCAGTCTCGTGCTTTTTTTTCAGCTATATTGTTACTGGCTGGTCAAATGGCTGCCTCAATGTGTTTGTTGGCTTATATTGATGTCTTAAAACTGGGGCCTAATGTATGATCACCAATATTATGAACAATAATTACAAGTAAACTAACTATAAGACAAACTAGTTTTAGCAGGATATTTTAATGGAATAGAAAATCAAATATTAAGCAAATTTATTTGTTGTAGTGGCAACTGATAATCTTTGTCCACAAGAATCTTCTTGAAGTAGCTTTCTAGGTTGAGATCCAAAATTGTCATAAACTAAACTTCAGTGCACATTTATAGCTAAATGCACCCATTTTAATGGATATGTACTATGTTGCATATAATGGGTGTAGGGAAAGCGTTTCCAAAATGTTAGAATTAGGGTGGTAAAGCAGAACAGAACTGTCTTTTTAAAATTTCAGTGAGAATAACAACAAAATTACACTGCTTGAACAGAAAGAACAAACATATGTGCTCAGATCTAAGCTAGTTTAGATATTTAGCTAAAATAGTAGATCTAGAATAAACATCAGTTCTAAATCTATAATGCTGGTGTAAATCTTATACAGATCTAAACTCAAATAAACATAGATCTGATCATGAGCAATATAACAGACTTCAGAAACAAGAAATAAAAACCAAACTCAAAATAAAGTCCAGATCTGATAAATGTAAACTGATCTAATCTATGTAAGTAGATAGACAATAAATCTTATTAATGAAAAACTTCAGAAAGTAAACAACAACTTACAGATCTGACTATAAGATCTTACTTGGAACCTTACCTCAAATTTCTGAAGGAGAGCAGCCACACATAGGTGATGTAGATCACTGAAAATATGCTCAGAAAAAGTCTAGCTCATAGATCTACCATGTAGGTTAGATCTCTTGCCAAAAGATGAATGCATTTTCTTGCCACAAGTAAGAAAAGCAAACACAGAAAATTTGTGTTTAAAACCCTTAAGCTTCACAAAAAACTTCAAGGACCCAAACCCCAACAAGCAGGATAAACTGTAGCTGAAAACTAGAGGCCAGATCTGAGGAGAGAGGCCACGACTTATGCAGAAAAGAGGCTAGAAGGGTTACGGTTCAGACAGATAACAAGACAGAGGTAAGGAGGGCCACGGCTCAACAGAAAAGGAGCCGATTCACCACAGTGAGGAGCCTCAAGGGCCGAACTTACCACAGCAGGGAGTCAAGGGCTGAACCACCACAACAGAACCTCAAGGGCCAAGCCACCACAGCAAGGAGTCAAGGCCGAATCACCAAAACCTCAAGGCCGAATCACCACAGAAAATAGACAAGGGCCGCACCACAACAAATCCTCAAGGGGGCCGCACCACAACAGTCCTCAAGGGGCCGCACCACAACAATAGATCTACCAGCAACAGATGCAAGAAGGGGGGCCACAACACAAATAAGGAGAGATCCGCTCACCTTCAAGGATAGCACAAGAACATAAAAGAAAGTTGTAAGGTAAGGGGGGGATAGACCTCTATTTATACTTTTAGGCTAGGGTAGAAATAAGGGTAGTAATAATTAAAATAATTATTAAAAATAACATGTTTAAATTAATCAATTTAAACATGTAATAATTAACATTTTAATTTATACTTTACTTTAACCCTTAAGACAAAAACCCAAAACCCCAAACCAACACAAGCAAGGGTAAAGGAGGGTTAGGTGAGGTTACATAGTGGCAATACTTGTCCATTCATTTTCAAGGTGACCTTATTAACTTTATCATCATTGCATATGGAGTACATCCCTTATGTGGTCATGCCCACCTTCAAGGAGGGTCATACACCAACAAAGTACCTGATCAAGGATCAAGTTGCCTCAGAACATTTCTGGGGTCTTATCCACCAAGGTACAAGACCAAGGATCAACCCATGTCCAGGGGCCCTAGACATATCTAGGGGCTTTAACTGCTTGGTCCCAGACCAAGAACCCCAGTCATACACTGGGGGCCCTCTCAGGGGTTTTTACTGCTTGGTCCCAGACCAAGAACCCCAGTCATATACTGGGGGCCCTAACAAGGGTCTTTTGCCATGGCACTGACTGTTTGGTCCCAGACCAAGTACCCTAGGAGTGCACTGGGGGCCCTAGATCTCGGCTAGGGTCTTTGCCATCCTCCTGGAGAATGGCTCTTGCAGTTGCTATAAATTTAACACAAAATGAGTACATGTTTCGAAATTGATAACTTCAAAATTTCAGAAAATGGATAAAACCCAGGATATGAAAATATAGAAAAATATATCTGGATTGATTTTGGTTATTTAAACAGGAACTGATACACAGAGTATTAAAAAATCTCCTTGTAAACTGGTACACAAACTTTTTCCTTTTATGGTTGGAAACAAACTACAACTAAACTATTTCAAGTTTGCAGGCTATCTCATAGGATGCCCAAAGGTTCCATGTCCAAACTTATGTTCCCAATGAGTATTGTTACTTGGTTCAGTGACTCGTCTTCACCACATGGCCTTTTTTGGGGATGAATCATAACAAGTTAATTAAATTTAAGCGTAACATGATCATGTTGATTGGAGCAGTATTATTTGAAAGAACTTGAGATTTGTAGTGACTCTTAATTTTTGCAATCAACTTCTGGTGATCATAGGTTTTGTGGATACCTCTTAGTGCATTTCATAATGCATGACTTAATGAAAAGAATGTATCCTTTTCTGGATTTGGGACAAGAGTAATTTTTAGTAGGTTTTCCATTTAACGAATGTGACGTTAATCTAGAAGAAACCATAGATAATTATAATACAAGAAAAACATTAATATATACTTAGAAATTATAATCGTTGTAGCAATTGTTGATCATTTTTGTGTTTATCATTAGACATCTTAAGTATGTTTCATGTCTGAGAAAATTTGCATTTGAGCTCCTTGATATTGAAGTGCATGTATCAAATTACCATGCTCTTATAACATTGTAGTCCCATCCATTTTGTTTGTTCATTTATGGGCATGTATTATTGTTTCTTACATTTTTGGGAATTACTATTCAATCCTCACCCTTTTATGCTTTGCAAAATCATTTGAAAAATCTAAAAGAACAAAAATCTAGTTAGCTAGAACGAGGAAATACACATTGTATTTGAAATGGGTAAAGGTTTAGAAATGCTACTTTCAAAATTTTAGGAAGAGGAAATGATTATTATTTTTTTTGGGGTCGGAGGTGCCTTTGCCATTGTTGAGAAGGAAATCTTTTGGATTTATCAAGTCCCCATGAATCTTTCTCGGGCTTGTTTGGATGATGTGAAACACTCTTTGCTCATAGCACTGATTTGCAAGGTGCTAACACAAGAATCCACCCAACTACCCATGGTAAGCCAATTAATCATGAGCTTTGTAAATTCGATCAACTCCTCAGAAAACCACTCCTCTGAGCAACCAATCCTATGCATCCCAAGAGTAAACTCCGGAAACATTGCAGTCCCTGGGTACCCACTATCATGAATCATACTCAGCCAAGTCAGAACCTGC
The DNA here is from genome assembly GCA_010110895.2 of Picea sitchensis. Lineage (NCBI taxonomy): Eukaryota > Viridiplantae > Streptophyta > Pinopsida > Pinales > Pinaceae > Picea > Picea sitchensis. The sequence goes on along the minus strand of SNQJ01S0015633.1, from coordinate 66,154 downwards.
CAATCCACAACTATACTCGATCTTGGGTATCATGAGGGAAAAACTATCTCGCCATATAGAAAAGATCTCAACAACTCCTCTCACAACATCCCCACAACAACGCAGACCAATCACTGCACTGCCTCGACTTTGTCGATCACCATCCTCATCTGAAGCAATCCATTATTTGGATGAATGCCAGGATGCCACCACCAAATTGGAAGGTCACCACTCCCAACGACTATTGTTGATCCCTCAGTGAACCAATCCAATAGAGTCTGGATCTCCTCTTGTCCACCCTGCGCACTGATCACCTAGTCCAAATGAAAGAACTCTGTCATGGTCATAATCTCACCCGTCTCACCCAACAGAATCAGGTGAACCTCTCATGTCCTGCTTCATATAACGAGGGCATCAAATAATTGTAATAGATGCCTCTGCCACTGCCTGCAAGACTGAAAAGTGACTAGTGTGTTAGTCAACCCCAAGGGCGTGACCAAGAAATCATAATGAAGTTTGGAAGCAGACCTGTGACTATCTTGCTCCCTGGCCCTTATCTGATGATATCCCAGATGAAGATCGGTCTTTGAGGGATATGCTGCTCCCTAAGGTTCACCCATCCACTCACCAATCCTGGGCAACCTCAATTCAATGGTATGCTCGAGGACTCCGTCGGGAGGTCTCCTTGGCGGAAGCACCCCACAACTCCACTGTACACTATCGTGTGCCATTGAATACCCCTGCATACTGTTGGCTATCACTGAATCATCTTGTATCATCCTGTATCCTGTAGGCGCTATTGTATCCATCACTCTGCTGATGTCGCTTGAACTTGTGCTCATGTCTGTCATATACCTGTCTACCCAATCCATGGATGCATATACTTCCTTGCGGGTTGGTCCACAAGGAATGTGCTCAACTACCTTCTTCGTAGCTAAGCCTTGAGCCTTTAGTGGGCTCTCCAAAAAAAACGGCTCATGATCCCCACAGTGCCAATCAGGAGCATAGTCAAAAGCCTCTGTGTCATACCTCTTCTCAAGCACCTGCAACTCTGAATGCCCCTCGTGTGGGATCATCACAAAAGGCTCCTCCCTCAAATCATGGGTGCCACTCACGCCCTCATGTGTCACAATTGCCAAAGATGATGGAGTCTTTGCTGTAAGTGATGAAGAGCGTGCCAAACTCAACTGGTAACAAAGCTCCTCAACCTTCCTTTCCTTGTCTTCAACGAACTTGAGAGAAAGGTCCCTATTCACGAACAACTACAAGTAATCTAATTTCATCTGCTCTAGTGCTTCTTTGATGATGTGCAATTGAGTGCTAGTGACTCCACCTGCAACTCCTTTTGTCTCTCCTCCAACTGGGTTTTCCACATAAGGTCTTCAATAAAGTTATGAGCACCATCTGCCCTTGTCAACACTTGTACAATTTGCTCCTCTGTGACCAACAATCGGTCCTCCAAATCATGCAACGTTATTTCATCAACGTGGCGTGGGCTATCACATAAGAGACCAACTGACTTAGTAGATGATGCTGTGTAATGATGGGACTCATGTGGACTATCATTCTCATACAAGATTTCTGATCTGTTCTCATCCATCAATTCAGCCCCTTTGTTGTCATCTTCTACGCATAGCTCCCAGCTTTTGTCATATTCTGGTACAATCATGCTTGCATCATCATACATGTCATAAATAGGATAAGGCACTGAATCCACATCATAGTTAGGTGCTAGCACACTCTCATCATCATAAATAAGACAAGATGTTGAAGCCTTAACACCTGTGGATTGAGCAACTTCACCATAATTACTACACACATCTCCATCCTCTACGCTGGTGTCCTTATCCTTATTAGATAACTCTCCATCCTGAAGTGAGGTCTTCGCTTCACCAACTGATAAGTATGGCTTCCACCATTCTGGATGCTCTAATAATGTTGTGAAATTCTTTTGATAGTCCGTTAGACTCTTTTGATCGTCTATTAGACTCTTTTGATAGCCCGGACAAGCTCGTAACAATTCTGTTGTGAGTTCTTGATTTGTCTGCATACTGTAAAATCCCAAATTGATTTGTTTCTTGGAATTTTGCTTAGTGTGACTCTGTATTTTTCTGATTTGTTTCCACTTTTGTGTATTAATATCCTGTAGGTGATTAAATGATGTCCAAACAACAACATATACAACCCTCAGTCCACAACTCGACCTCACTACTGTTAGCCGACATGACCCCACTGTCATTGGAATGCAACAACCTTTAACTCGACCCTCCAATCAGAAATGAAAAAATCCCACAACAAACAATGAACCAAGGTCCACTAGCTCGAAACTCGGCCCCAACAACAGTAAAAATGCAGCCACTAACCAACTTGGCCTTGGTATCACTGTTTCCCCTCAAGCTGGCAAGATCTCCAGCTCTGATGCCATTGTAATATCCCCACGTGCGCTAGGCTAGGATATCAGTGCTATGCTATATAATTAGGTGTTTTTGGTTGTGTGCTTTTGTCAAACAATTTGCATCACATATGTTCTTTATGTTAAAACATGAGCTTGATTTCTGGCTGTAGGTTTCTTTTACTTCTGACTGTACTTTTAACTTAGATTCTTGATGCATAATCAAAACTGAACAGTAAAAACCATAGAGAATAACTAGCATGCATTTTCACACCATATGTACGCTGGGGAAACCCTATACAGGGAGAAAAACTCCAACAAACAAACTTCCTTTATTGCAAAGATAATGTATGACCACTTACAAAATATCCACCATGAAAACTCTGCTCTTAAAGAGCTTGCCAATGACTCTAACCTGACTGTAGACTACTGAGAGACTATGCTGTTATAAGCTCCTGTTATAGACCAGCATTGAAGGTGTAACTCGCTGCCTTCTTCGACTGATATGCTGCCCTTTAATGGACTGATACTGCTGCTTGTTATTGAACTGATACACAGCCCTAAAATGGACTGATATTGTGCCCTGTTGTGCACTGTAATAGCAGCCTCCTGTGTACTGATATTCGCTGCCTATATGGACTGTTATAGCAGCCCCTCGTGGACTGATATTAGCTGCTGTTATGAACTGTTATAAACCTCTTTTCTCGACTGATATACAGGCTCTTTTCTGGACTGATGTACAGGCCCTTTGCTGGACTGAATCGCTGGCACCCTTAGACTGAAACGTAGTCACTCACTCCTTACCCACACACTGCAATATGATATGTAGATAATGAGGGTCGACTGTTGTCTTTAAAGGAGGAAGAGGGCTCGAAATAGAAGCTTGAATGCATGCTTGTCATAACTCAGCTTTACATGAGTTCAAATTTAGAACTTGACTTTACACTTCGGTTAAGAATACAACTCGCCCTTGTGACTTGGAAATGCATGCGAACTAACTCAACATGCACATGTCATGCATGCATGCAACGTGCAACTAGACATGCATGCAACATGTGACATGCAACAAAAACTTGACAACTTTGATTTTGACCTAGACATGCAATTTTGACTTTTACAACTCGACTCTTTACATGAAAATTCAAATTTCTTCATGGTGGATGGTGTTACACGTGCCAACGCACTAGATCAATACATTTACATCATTTGCAATACAAGGAATATTGTTTGTTTTTAGCTCATAGGAATTTTACGTTCAACCTAACTTTTGCTAGATGCCTTGACTTTTGCTCATGGCTCACAAGGCTTGACTAGGCTCACAAAGGTTGTACGTTCCCCCCGACTCTTGCACTAGTCTGTTTAT
>SNQJ01S0015633.1:31764-55081 GCA_010110895.2 Picea sitchensis | reverse complement strand
TATATATATATATATATATATACTTGTTATTTCCCTGTTGTATCTGGATCATATCTTTTCAAAAATCTAACGCATTTGTATCTGTATCTACATCCGCATCCTGGTAACTGAGTAAAATAGTCCCCATAGATTAGTGCCAAGTCATCAAAAACCCTCAACAACCTACATATGTGTGCAAAAACCAATGTCTAATGGGAAAATGACCTCAATATATGAGAAATGCCTCCACATGTGTGCAAGCAATAGAGTGCTCCAATAAAGTGAGGTGTATGTCTATCATAAAGTGCAACCTCAATCTCAAAATATAACCAAAGAACCCAAGTGCTCTAGCAGTGGAGTCAATCTGTGCAACAAGGAGTGGGTTGGCCCCTCCATCGATACAATAGATACCTAAAAAATCATGAAGAAGTGGAGCTCTCCCCTAGTTTAAGTAATCATCACATAGAATATCACCATATACCTCGACAGACACCTCAAACTCCAAGGCACCTTCACCCAAGATGCCATGTCATCCATCCTCCTCCAAAGCCTGAGAAACCACATGAGGACTATGCCAAGTGCTGAAAATCCATGATAGAAAGGAGTGCTCACCAAGATTAAGTGTCTATTATATCAAATATCATCACAAGACCATGATAAACACGTAAAATCTCAGGGCTCTCTATCCAAGAAGTGCGATGTCATCAACCATGCCAAGTGCTAGCCTAAAACCCTAGGTCTCTCCAAAATGCACAAGAAGGTGAGCGCTTTGCAAGATTAGTTTTCTATTACATCCAATATGACTATAGAAACATAACAGACACCTTAATTATTTGGGTGTTCCATCACAAAACTCATATCTCCATACCACCACCAAAACCCTAGGGCGCTCTAAAACATGGTCAAGGAGGTGAGCACTTCATAAAATTCTTTGTTTATCTCATAAATCATCATCATAGGAATACAATAGACACATAAAGTATTTGAGCACTTCATTACCAACCTCAAGAAGCATCCATGGTGGTCCAAGTGGCAAGGAGGTGGGTGCTCCATGAAAATTTATTGTCTATTTCATTAAGCACCATCATAAAAGAAAAATAGACATGTAAAACACTAGAGTGCTTCTCAATAGAGTCATATCACATCATATACCATGCAAGTAACCATATCATGAAGTAAGGAGCTAGCACCCAAAGCAAGTTGATCCAAAGGCATGATGATAACCAACATAATAACGTAACACCCAAGAGCATCATCACCATCTAAGCATCAAGGAGTATATCACCATGAAGAAAGCAACATGAACCAAGACCATCAACCGCATAGTCCATCAAGGAGGATCACAATCATCACTATGCTCAACCATCCTCAAGCAAAAATAAAGGTGCGTATCTCTAGTCCATCAACATCCCTGCAAGTTACCCATGCAAAACTTGTCATGTGATAAAAATCATAAAATTACCACTCATGCACATATGAGAGGTAACGATCTGCATGTCAAACTTGATCACAAATTATTGGTCCTTGCAAGCTCACGATGCCAATGAGCTTTTTTCAAGTGACGTGTGAGCATTTTCATGGCATTGTTATTTTTAGCAATTAGGGTTTCAAGGCTCATATGTCGATTTTGTGCATATATTTGTACTCCTTGCAAAAAACGACTCTGATGAGACTAATTCATTGACATGCGAGATGCTGCTATTTTTTAGGCGTTCTATAGTTGGTAGCAGTCTCATAGCAGTTCCCTTCATTCTCCATCTTTACTATTTTTTAGGGATTGGATTGCTATTCTTGGCATGCCTATATTTAGCATTACTATTTTTGGCAGGTATGGGCTCTAGACTCTTGGTTCCAATGAGCAGTCATGAATGGGTTTTAATTGAACAAGTGGAAGTGTTTCGATGTGACATATGGCAATCATTGGGGGGTTGTCTCATGAGGCAAACCCTAGGTCAAATTGATGTTGAGCTTATCCATCTCCCAAACACTAGTTCGACCCCGTTTGGTACTTTTGGCATTTGTTAGATTTATCTAAACCAAGCTATATCCTATCCTTTGACTTCATTTCTAAATTTACCAAGGGATGATTTTCACCAAATTTGGAAACCTAAGTCGCCTTATTAAATTTAGCTAGTTTCCTAATTCAGTTTGCTATCATTGGTCAACTAAAGGATCTTGGCATTTTGTTATCTTTGACTGAGTCGACCTCTTTCTCCAGCTTGCATGTGAAATGACTTGGTCTTCTATTTTGACATATCAGCTTATTTTGAAAAAATTATTGTTGGAAAGGCAGCATTGCTATTTTTAAATGAAGATGAAGATAAAGAGCCATATGCAAAGTTCCATGAAGATAAAGATGAAGAGCCAAATTTACAAATGGGTTCATTGATTTCTTCCATTAATGATGATAAAATTCAAAAGGAAGAGAAACAAATCAGCCTTGCAAAATTGAATCAGCAAGAGACTTCATCCTTGCATATACCCATAGTGATCCAAGAACAACTTGATCGGATAACATTATAGCAGGGGGAGCAACTTTTGGTTCAACAAAAAGATGATCTTCCTTACAATTTTCCCATGACCCCACATTCAGATTTTGTTCTTCAAGGAGATCCTCTGACTGATCATTGCTTGGATATCAGGATTACTCATGATTCGGTTGAGCTGAGGATGATGGAGGTGTTTTTTGACGTAGATTTGAAGATTTTTGGCTCTTCTACTTGCCTATTGATCATTGGTGAGGTACCATGTTCCAAGTTTCAACCAACAGACTTAATTGATTTCTTAAGCAGCAAGCACATGAATGCATCTTTTCTGTCTTAGGAGACTTCATGATTGGTTGCACTGGAGGGTTGACCATGTTAATCTTCCACGTATCATCAATCACTTGGCTGCATAGTTACATTGGTCATTTGAGTACGTTGATTGATCATGGCAGCTTTGACAAAGTTCAAAATAAGAGTTTTGGTGCTCCGATAAAGCAAGAAAAGCAGAAAAATTGAACAAAAACGAGGGGGGGCAGGGGGGAAGTTTTGGGTTAAGTTGAGTAGTTAGTGTCCTTTATTTGTCAGTTTTTTTGCTGACCTAAATTTCGGGTTGCTGTTTTTCTGTTTTCAGATTGCTGTCATGTCTTTTATTTTCCCTTTAATTTAGTTTTGAGTCAATTCCCTGTCAACTCTAAGCATAATAAATTCCCTTGCATGTAAATGAGCAGGCGTAGGTCTTTTAATTTCTCTGTTTCTTTGCATTTTTAGCCAAATATTTGTTCCCCTAGTTGAATTCCAAAATTTAATGTCATATGACAGTTGTTTGGATGGTCTAGGGTCAAGCTTAGATGAGCGCATCAATGTTTACATTGCATTGTTATGGTTCAGTATTGAGCCTAGTAGGCGTGGGTAGTGTTGAAGAGACAATAGGAATCTTGAGTCATAATATTGTCTTGTCTCTTCATATTCTGTATTGAGCCATCTTTCTTGGTCGATCAATTCCTCATCCAGCCTTAGGGATATGGTGCCATTTTGTTGTACTTCCCAATTTCCGCTTCATGCTGAGGGAAAGGTTTTCATCATTGCCTTCCTCTTAGCATTTCATTCCTCATCGACTTCAACACATCATCTGAGGGGTGATCCAAAAGCTAAAGCACCTTAACGGTTGTTAACCTCATTGGTGGTCGTCTCGCATTCAACAACATTGATCACCATTGGGTCTTGATTGGAGGAGATTGGTTAGTGTTCAACTTCTGATCACTATTCACACGGACGGGTTGTGCTCGTACCTTAGGGCCCATTAGCCTCATTGGTGGGTTCCTTTGCACCTAGATGCTAGCAGGTGTTTTTTAATTAGCATCTAACCAGGTGGCTTTCTCCTGTTTGTCGACTTCAGCCCATTTTCCAGTGAGAGGAGCATACATGATAGGTGGGTTTCAAGTTTTGGTTACAGATGGGCATGTATGGTTAGGTCCTCATTACAACAGATCAGTCAAGGCACCATGCATTTAACTCCATTGCCCAGTGGACAGAAACATCGTTCTACAAGCCACATTTTCCAGATATCGATAATTTAACGTTGAAGAGCACAAAGATTCTGAGGTTCTCAACATCCTGTTAGCACAAGAATTTGCACTAGAAAATTTGGTTATTTTTACGATCTATTTTGTAGCACTGGTGAATTAAGAGATTTCGCAACGCCAGCTTCCTCAAGCACCAAGACCGAGAGCCAAGCGCACATGTCATCAACACAAGACACGGGTTAGAAACTCCATGCACACATTAAAGAGCAAGCTTATGCGAATGGAGACTTTCCTAAAATAGAGGAGGTGCGCTACCGAATTTGCAAAGTTATTTCAACGATGGCGCTACATAATCATCTATGTAGTATGTTATGCGATTTTGCTACCTTATATGCTACGAAAACTCCTAAGATGAACTTAACGATGGTGCTACAAATTCCGCATGACAATGTCACAGTGACGCTACCAAATCCACATAGTTGAATTCAGGATGGACGCTACAGAATTACACACAGGATCGGTGCTACGAAATGTGCAGAGTTATTTTGCAAGGATGCTTCTGCTAAGTTTTAGTTACTAACTTAAAACTCGGATTATGAACAAATGGGAAGGTATTTTTGAAAACTGGAGGAGGTTTTTGTTCATCACATACCAAATAACAAAAACCTCTCTCAGTTTTTCAAAATGTGTTATGGTTGGAGAGATATTAGACATAGAATTGGCGCTACGAAATGTGCATAATTGTTTTACAGCGGCACTACGGAATTTTTTGTAGCGGTTACTGTTTGGATATTCGCCTTGTTGGGAGGTTGCCACCTGTCAAGGAGGATTCAAATGGCTTCTCAAGGATCAGTTAGATGTCAAGGGACACTTGCACCTAAGGTTTAGCTCCATCAAAGACCTCATGTAGTGAGGTGGAAACAATTTATTAATGACTTCCAACAAATTCCTGAAAATTAGCAGTTTGTTGGATTTTTGTCTCTTTGATTGTTGTCACCTATCTCCAAGGCTTAGAATCCAATGGAGGAGATGGGATTCGACCTCCTAAGGATATTTGGATGCTATTTTATATTTAAGGAAGGAGAGAGCTCTTGGAGAGGGGTTGGATTCATGAGCCAAGAGAGATGAGAGAGTTGTAGGAGGCACTTTGCCTGTGATCATTGTAACCCTGAGGGGCTTATGTTTTTGTAAACATTTATGTTATTGAAGGTTCATGATATCTCTGTTATCAGATTGTATCTCTTGTTTTCGAATTAATTGTACACCTTGAGGATCATGGTTCCTTTGATTAATAGATTCTTGAGCGTCCGAGGATCCGATGTATCTTGCCTATTAGTCATTGTTTACATTCAAGTACCTTGAATTCATTTATGCAGAGAGGATCTCTGCCTTATGGATGTTCTTCTTTGTGTTATCTTTTTATTCCTCTATTCGATAAACCTTTATCTGATATGCAAATTGATTGCATTTAATGAGTAGAGTGTTTGCTTGACTCCATAGCCCAATGGTCCATCATTGATTTACAGCAGCTTATTGTCCTTTCCCTTCCTTGTTTTCTTTTTCTTGATCCACAAAACCAATCAAGTCTTTTTATTTCTATGTTACCAAGCTTACTCTTATTTGCAGTCTGGGAGTGACTCTTGGAGTGATAACACATCCCACAGGGGGATCTCGTCCCCTTGAGTCGCCATTGTTAACCCCCAGATTTGCATGTGCAACTGGAGGGTTAAAGATCCAGCTGGCTTTAATCAGGCTGGCATTCAGTGACAAGTGCATCAAATTTCACAATGATGAGAGTCCATTTCAGAGGCATATTCACCAAATTTGGAGGAAAATGCTACTTTTAGTAGTTTTCCCATTTTCTAGGAGTCGGAGTTCTGAGGTCCGCTTGTCAGAGTTGATCACAAATTATTGGTCCTCACAAGCTCATGATACCAATGAGATTTTTTTGGGCAACATGCAAGCATTTTCATAACACTCTTATTTTTAGCAATTAAGGTTTTATGGTTTTTAGCATGTCGGTTCTGAGCATATATTTGGATCCTTTGCAAAATACGACATTAATGAGATTAATTTCATGGACATGCAAGATGATACTATTTTTAGGCGTGCAATAGTTGGCAGCAATCTCATAGCAATTCCCTTCATTTTCCATATTTCCTATTTTCGGCATGCCTATATTTAGCGAGTATGGGCTCTAGACTCTTGGTTCCAGTGAGCAGTCATGAATGGGTTCGAATTAAGCAAATGGAAATGTTTCAGTGTTACACGTGGTGTTAGAATTAGGGTAAAGATGCAGAACAGTAATATCTTTTTATTTTTAGTGAATGAAACAACTAGATCTAAAGATCAACAAACTTAGAACACTTTAACTAGTATTCAGATCTAAGAGATCTAAAGAGAGACAGCAAAAAACTTAGTAAAATTAGATCTGAAAATCAGAAACAAACTCAGATCTAATAAACAAGAACTCCACGAATTTGACAGTGATTAGATCAGAATAAGGTAAGCAGAAAAATGGATCTATAAAGCTGTACACAAAACATTACACAGATCTGATCATAAACAGTAAACAATTATAGAGGTAAATGTAAATTCAAAGTGTAGCTTCAGATCTAATGTTTGATACACAAATCTAAATAGATCTAACAGTGCTGAAGTCAAAATAAGATCCAGATCTGGAGATGATGAGTAGGCAGCTTACCTGGTACAGCAGCCTTACCTCTGAAGAAGAAACAGTAACCATATGAGATGTAGAACCATTTGTAGTATGCTCAGACAAGGTTCAGTTCATAGATCCACCTTGTAGGTTGGATCTCTTGCCAATAGATGAAGGATCTTTCTTGCCACCAAGGAAAATAGAACCAACAAGGTCTTCACAAGACAAACCCTCACAAGGATGCTTAAAACATTCAAAACACTACACAGAAGGACTGTGGATAAACCCTCATTCAAAGGCTTATGTCAATCAAACTCACACACAAGATAAACCTTCAGTCATTTGGGAGGTTATTGCTTGTAGTAGATACCCTACAGTTGTGGGGAAGAGGCCGCACCCTACAGATGCAACACAGCAGCAAGGAGGATCCAAAACTGAAACAGGCTTACCACAGAAAAGTAGGGCCGAACCTTATAAAACCCACACAGCACAAGAAACAAGGGGCCGCACTCTGTTAGCCCTTCCACAGCAGATCAAAGGAGATGCCGCAGCACTGACAGCCCTCAAAAGGGAGCCGCTATCACTCTATACAACACCTGCAACAGCAAAAGGGGATAGGCAGCAGCAATGGGACACTTCACTAGCTGAAAGGGGCCGCAACAATTCTTAGACAGCAAAGGAGGGCCGCACCAAATCCCAAGCAAGACTTCAACAGCAGAGGAGGGCCGCACCAAGACTTCAACAGCAGAGCCGCAGCAAAAAGGAGAGATCAGCGCTCACATTAGAGGCAAAGTGAAAACAAAAGTGAGTGAAATGAGAAGGGGGGGGTTTTAATTTATAGTTTGGGTTAGGGCAAAGTTAGAATAGAAATATTATTAAAATATCATGTTTAAATTAGGTAATTTAAACATGATATAATTTAAATCTAATTTACCCTTAAAACATAAAAACCCCAAACCAACACAAGTAAAGGTAAGGGAGGGTTTGCAAGGTGGCAATACTCATTCCTTCATTTAACATGGTGAACTTATTGCTTTATCATCATTGCATATGGGACTTATCCCTCATGTGGTTATGTCCTTCTTCAAGGAAGGTCATGTACCATCAAAATACTTGATAGAGGATCAAGTAGCCCCAGAACTTTTCCTGGGGTCTTATCCACCAAGGTCAATGACCAAGGATCAACCCATGCCATATGCATGGGTACCCTGGACATTTCCAGAGGCCCTAGTCTTATCTAGGGGCTTTAACTGCTTGGTCCTAGACCAAGAACCCCAGTCGTATACTGGGGGCCCTCTCAGGGGTCTTTACTGCTTGGTTCTAGACCAAGAACCCCAGTCGTATATTGGGGGCCCTAACAAGGGTCTTTTGCCATGGCACTGACTGTTTTGGTCCCAGACCAAGTACCCCAGGAGTGCACTGGGGGCCCTAGATCTCGTCTAGGGTCTCAGCCATCCTCCAGGAGAATGGCTCTTGCAGCTGCTTATAAATTTAACACGTGGCAATCATTAGGAGGGTTGTCTCATGAGGCAAACCCTAGGTCAAATTAATGTTGAGCTTATCCATCTCCAAATTCTATTTGGGTCCCCTTTGGTATTTTTGGTATTTGTCAAATTTATCGGGACCAACCTATATCCTATCCTTTGACTTCAATTCTAAATTTACCAGGGGATGATCTTCACCAACTTTGGAAACATAATTCGCCTTGTTAAATTTGTCTAGTTTCCTAATTCACTTTGCTATCGTTGGTCAGCTAAAGGATCTTGGCATTTTGCTACCTTTGACTAAGTCGGCCTCTTTAACCAGCCTACATGTGAGATGACCTAGTCTTATATTTTGACATATCAGCTTATTTTTAAAAATTTATTGTTGTAAAGGCAGAGTTGCTATTTTTAAATGCTGGGTCAACCTACAGTTTATAATGGAAATTTTGATTGAGAGTTTGCATTGAGCCGTGATTTATCGCTGAATGGACAGGGCAGCAGTCTATACTGGTAGATTTGGTGAGTTAGCAGTCCATTTACAACAGTTTCCCTCCCAAAAACTTGACAAACGGCAGCAAGGCAGTCTTCTGTCAGATCAGCCACCTACCTTGCAGTTTCCAACACGGTCATCCACTAAAACAACTCTGAAAGTTGCCTAATTCTTGACTGTTTGGAAATAAAACAGGTCTATTTTTCAAACAGCAGTTAACTGGTGCTTAGGGCATTGTTAATAAACTTGTACAGGTCCATACTTTACAGTTTAGTGATAGTTAACAGCAAAAGCTAGTGGCCAGCTTTTCCATGCACAGATTTGGCCTTAAATATCTTTTGGACTGATGTTAACACTAAGATATAGGTATTGTAGTGGCCTGTAGACAGCCACATAACAGTACTGTGTAATTATTTTTAGCAATTGTTTTGTGTATGAGAGTGCATGGTTAGGTCGTCCTAGTTTAGAGTTTTTGGGGTTCTATAAAGACAGCATGAAGAGGACAGATAGGGAGACAGATCATTGAGCAACACTCTACAGCCAACAGCATTCTCTTCCATCTTTTCTTTCTTTCATTGCTGCCTGCCTCCACTCTGTGCAGTGCTATTTATGCAGCCAGTTTTGTACTTGTCATCATGATGCAAACAGTGTTTTGGTCACTGCAAAATAGGGTTTGATTATGCTATGTGTTACTGCTCTTCAAATCTGTTGGTGGAATCATCTAAGTTTTCGTTACAGTGGTCTGGGTGGCCTGAGTGCCTTTACTTTGATATTATTCACTTAAAGCACATGTCCATCTCTTCTTTCATCTTTCATAGTTTAGCTGTTGTGAAGTGTAATCTCTTATATTATTTAATTTTAGCTTTCCTGGGTCCTTGGTTGCTTGCACACATATCAAGGGCAACTACTTTGTGTTGAATTTTGAGCAGCTGCAGAAGTTATTCTTTTCAAGCAGCCCTCCTAGCTGTCCTCTCTCAAGCTGGCCTCCAAGCTGCCCTCCTCAAGCTGCCCTCCAAGCTGGCCTCTTCCTAAACCGCCCTCCTGAAGCTGCCCCCTTTCCAGGTCAACCCTAACCTAGCTGTCCTAACCTAAATCCTATCCTATCCTAACCTAGGAGGTGGCCCGAACCTAAAGCTACCTAACCTAGACTCTATCCTATATAAAGAGAGGGAGGCACCCTCTCTTCACATCAGTTTTCACATCAGTTTCTATATCAGTTTTACATCAGATTAGTTCACTTATTCTGAGCAGCAGTTAGAACTATTCTGAGGGAGCAGCATAGGCTATTCTGAGGCAGAAGCAAGGCCTATTCTAAGGCAGCAACTAATCTATTCTAGCAGCATCCATCTACTCTATCCTGTAGCAGCTGATAACTGAGTTCTAGGCAGCATATAAGAGGCTTTTCTATAGCAGCAAATATACTCTGTTCTGATGGTGTTTTGGACAGCAACTGAAGGTGTTATGAACAGCAACTAAAGGCTGTTCTGGACAGCATCTAAGGGCCTTTTCTGAGGGTGGAAAAACTCTGTCTGGGCAGCAATCTGAGGCAGCTTTAAGGGCAGTTCCGAGACAGCCTTAAGGCCAGATTTGGGGCAGCCAACAAGCAGCAACAAAACAGTTTTGTGACAGCAGCTAGAGAATAGCAAAAGCTACTGGTAGAGGCTCAGATATATTGAAGACACAGTGACAACAGTAAGAACTATTGTCTTAGCGCTAGTATCTTATCTCCCTCTTTCTAGAAGAGTCTTGTAAGTCCATTATACTTGTTTGACTGATCAATATATCACAAGAAGAAGTTTGCTGGGTTTTCTTCCCCTTGAGGGTTTCCCAGGATAAATACTTGTCCTCTATGTGAATGTCTTTCTTTCAGTGATCCTTATGCTTCAGTTGATGTTCTAGTTAATTGTTAAAGGTTAAAGAACACTACTGTGAACTGTTGTTATCTGTTTAAGCTTGAAAATTAACACTTTGTGTGTTGATCACTCATACTAACCACACAAATTTCTAAGTGTAGATAGTCCATGAACAATAGGGACAGCCCCCTGTGATTGGAGAAGCACCAGCCTCTACGAAGGAGTAATTAACAGTGATCTTAGGTTAATTCCTCATCGTTGTTTCCTAGGTTTTCCCAGAGTAGATCTGAGAGATAACACCCCTCTACAACTATCCCAATCAACCAGCACTCTTCCCCCCTCAGCCTGCACAACATTAGGAACAGGATCCCCTTCTCTGCTACACAGTTGCTCAAGCTATCCCAATTCCTTTCCAGTGCTCCAACACAGGTTGGCTGGGGAATCTCTCTTCTGGGACTCCAAGGATTCTCAGTTGTAGGATAGGTTTTCATCTCGCAACAACACAATAATCATTACCAAAAGTACATTGGGCAACACCATAATCCTACATGAAGGTACACTACAAAGTACCATAGTACCATCACACCCTATACCATACTTTGTACCCTCCCAATACAATAATAATCACAATCATCCCCTTACAAGTTCAAATTCCCAACATTATATTTGCATGCCCTTCACAAGCCTCTTCATTAAAAGCCCACATTTCAACTCTAATCCCAAGCTTAGGATAACTTATATCAAGGTGTATAATCAAGGATTAATAATCAAAGGTTTAAGGACTTAGAATATATCAATAGCTAAGGTTTATAGCCATGGTCTAAGAACTTCGGCTAAATAATTCACTGAGGTCATCTGCCCTTAACTCCATTTCACTTTCCCCACTAGTGGAATCATAGCCCCCCCATCTCTTTCTAGTCCTTCTTCATTTGCAACAAATAGGGCTTTCATATTATAATCAAATGTACTACGATAGTTCACATCAATGTCTTAAAACTCGAACTCGGACTCGGGATGGACTGATTTGATTCCAATGACTAGGTTTTACTAAAATACAGAAAATATTTAGGCTAAATAATTCACTAAGGTCATCTGCCCTTAACCCCATTTCACTTTCCCCACTAGAGGAATCATAGCCCCCCATCTCTTTCTAGTCCTTCTTCATTTGCCCCCCCATCTCTTTCTAGTCCTTCTTCATTTGCAACAAATAGGGCTTTCATATTATAATCAAATGTACTACGATAGTTCACATCAATGTTTTAAAACTCGAACTCGGACTTGGGATTGACTCAGACTGATTTGATTCCAATGACTTGGTTATACTAAAAAATAAAGAAAAATATTTAAATTTAATAAAAATAATATATTTTAAAGATTCCAAACCATTAGAGACAAAATATGCAAAGTCTACTCATGTGCATTGTATATACCATGTAAAGCCCACATCATTACATGTGCCTAATCAGCCATGTTGACCAGGTTTCAACTTTCCCTATCCATTTTTCACTTTTCACTGGATTTATATCTTAGTTCTTCATTTACATGTGGGCTTATATCCTTCCATTCATTGTTGAATATACACTCCAATGAGGGGGTATTCTTTGCAGGAATATACACTCCAATGAGGGGATATTCTTTGTTGAATATACACTCCAATAACAGATTGCTTGTCGTATTCAGTATAGTTAGGGAACAGAAAAAACTGTCAAAAAATAGCTTCCATCTACTAGAAAAATTAAACATGCCATTTGTGTTGCTAATTGATATGCATAACTTGGCTGGTTGATTTAATACAAATGGTTACATTTAACAATATCCAACACCTGAATCTCTAGAGAGTGAAGCACATTTCCTTCCATGATTTCATAAACCCTCAATAATGACAAGCATTTGAAAAGGTCTTGACTCGGCCGAGTCAAGCCTTGACTCGATCGAGTTGATCGGTTTGGTGCTGAACCGGCCAAGTCAAGGCTTGACTCGGACGGTTCAGCACCAAACCGGTCACCCGAGTCAACAAGAGGGCCAAGTCAGACCGGTTTGGGGTTGGCTCAGTCAACTCGACCGAGTCCGAGTCCTAGTCAATTGAGTTTTAATACACTAGTTCACATATGATCTTAGCGTACAGCCATCTATTCAGTATATTTACATTCATATTCTGGGGTCAAAAATGGGGGTATTACAATGACTTAGAGGCCAGCATTGACTACTTGATCCACCCAAGTTTTAATATAATCCCAAAGTGGGGTCACTATAAACTTCTCCTTAACCTTCAGCATGTGCAAATCATATTAGATGCCATGTAGGATAACGACCTAGCACGATGAGTCATTCTCCACATTGTCAACTACAAAGTTCGTTAACCCTTTCTTAACCTCAATGTCAAAAACACAAGTAATACTATCGAATTGCACCCCCAAAGCAACATTATTTTCCACCAAACCAACTTGGAATTCTTCCCTTTGCAATTAGCTTATCATCTTGAATGAGGGTCAAACCCTCCAATGTCTTCATGACTTCAAAGATTTTGAAAAACACCTAAGACTTCCTATGCTCAACACCATCACAAGCTAATATTAGTTGTTGGATGATTTTAATCCTATTATCCCAACGTCTTTGCATCTTGGTGAGCTTGCTATCCAAAAGGGAGATTGTCCCTTTGCCTCAAGTGAGTGTTTATAGTCCACATCTTTTTGACAAAAGTATCAACATAAGTTTCACATAATGCCTTGTCCTTCCTGAGTTATGTTTCTAGCATCTCTTTGAGCATAAAAAATCCTTTGGGCAAGACAAAGGCATCATTCATAACTTGCCAAAGATCTAAGAATAAAGTCATCGTATATGGCAAAGATCTAAGAATAAAGTCATCGTATCTGCCAAAGATCTAAGAATAAAGTCATCCTATCTTCCACGTTACTTGAGACAGCTCTCCTTACATGAAAATACCAATGCTTCAGTTGCTTTCACTCTATTCAGCTTCCTTGGATGGTCTTTTTGAATCTCTTCAAGCATCGAGGTAGTGAGAGGTTCTGCTAACAAAGCTTCAAGGTTCAATACTCTTTCCAACTCTATCACTCTGTTCCTTAACTCTTGCATTTCTTCTTATTGTTCATCTACTGCATGTTCTAACATTTTACCAGTAGCCTTACATGTTAAGTTTTTGGTAGCTTGGGAAGTGGTCCCCTAGTGTTATTGATGTGCCTAACACTAAAGGGGGAAAAGTACCCCTCCCTTACTTAACTTTAAGTTATAAAGTCATAGTGACTTTATGAACTCATTAATGATAAAGGGACTTAGGGAACTTAAGTAAAGGGGGAGATTTAATCTTCACCCTTGATCTTGGAAACTTAATATTTAATCCTAGCTTTTGATCTCTAGGTCAAGCTAATGAGGAGGCTAAAGGAAAAGATGAGGAGGAGGAAGGCCACATTATTGTTCTCTTTACATGGGTGAGTGAAGAGAAGAGGAAGAAGCGATTTTGTGGAGAAGTGAGGAAGAGGGCACACGTGAAGGGCACACTAGCAGTTGATGAGGGGAGCACTTGAAGAGCACACCAACTGAGGAAGGAGGGCGCACTTGAAGAGCACACCAACTGAGGAAGGAGGGCGCACTTGCAGCTACAGGAGGGCCGAGGTTCTTCCTGATTGAGGGCGCAGATTCCAAGACAACTAATGACTCGGATTCCAAGGCAGAAAAGGCTGCTAACTTGAGATAAGTTGGCTGTAGCAAATCTGTCTTTTCATGCCCAAAGTTCTCTGCTGTAAAAATTCCTTAAAGCTCCTTAATAAATTTCCTCTTCACTGGTTTTCCCCTTGGGGGTTTTTCCATGGTCATGTTGACCAAAAATTATTGAGTAAAATTCCTGTGGTTTGCATGTTTATTATCAGCATTTAAATTGTTAAAGATCAAGCATTTAAATTGTTAAAGATCAAGAGGTGTATTTCATGTTTTAATGGCTGTTTGAAAGAAGTATTATGGACAGTGAACTTTTCCTAAACTAACCTTACAACAGCAGCATTAAAAGAGCCTGAAATCAGCATTGAAGGCAGTCTGAAATTTGTCCTATAACAGACCTGTAGTGGACAGCCTTCAAGACCTCGAAATTCATCATTACACATCCTCAAATCACCAGAAGGTTTGATACCCTTAGCATCAAAATAGACCTCAATCTCTCAACTGTTTTCTCTCCCTTCATCCTTACTCTAGACATAGGCAATTTTTTGGTCTAATTATCATAATGGAAAGGTTGATGGTGATGATAACATCCTCAAAATTGGGAATCTCTCACCACACCATGTCAGTCCCTCCTGTTTTAGCATTGTTTACTTGGGCTATCACCCTATAAATATGTCCAATCAAATATCAAAAACTTCAATGTTGTCACCATGATCAACTTGTGCTTCACCATTTCCCTTAGACAACAACTCTTGTTCACTATTTACAGTCCTTTCCTCTTTGGCGAAAGAGAGGCGGTATGTTCTTTCTCTCTCATAGATTTTTTAAGATCATCTCCACCATCTCCATTTCCAACAGCTTCACTAGTATTTTTTCTACTCCTACCTCCAAATGAAGTAGAAACAATCCTATGAGTTGACACTGAAATATTTTGGGGGAATTCCATAAAATACCTGTAAATTTTTTGCAATAAATAACTAATGCCTAAAACAGCCCATAAAGAAATAGATAAGAGAACCAACAACAGAACAATGGGTTACAGAGGTTACAGTGATAAAAAACCCCATACAAGGTAAAACCTCTACGCTCAAAGATGCATCTTTATATTCCCATGTGCTCCATGTAATAATGATACATGAGGATGTCTTTAAATACAAAAGCTTCACTGGAGCTTTCACAGTGACAGTGCTCACTCCCCAAGCTTTTCTTGTCCTCCTCTTAACAACACAAAAGCTTACTACATCATTAAAATGAACATACTAAACTTGCACAAGCTGACAACTACACAACAAGCAAGAGCTACTTCTAACACTCCCCCATAGTGAGTACTTGTTACAAATCCATCATCTCATACAATTCAAGTTGAGCTCTCATGACATCTCCTTCTCATACCTGTCAAGGAATACTACCCCGAAAGCAATATACACTACAACAGTCATGGTCACTCGATCAACTCACCTAGAGCACATGAAGAACAAGATTATCGAAGGCTACAGATTTTGGGATTTACACATCCTCCCCAACATGCCTACTTGTCTCCAACAACAAGGATACCATAATGCCTCACCAAACTAACAAACAGACCCTACAAGTCCAACAATTCAAGGGTTGTGTATGCCACACCGAGTCATACAACCATCTACCCTTTACGACATGCAGCAACACTTCATAGTTACTCCAAACGTGAAGTTACACAGATACAAGAAATATATGTCATCTCAATTTTTTAACCTTATACTTTTTCTCAAAACAAGTTCCATGCATATTATCTTCCGCAATACGAAACATCTAATGAGTTTGCCACACGCATCCTTCCAAATCCTTGTATATGTCGTTAAAGAGTTGCATTCTCATAAGTTTCCTCGAGAATATCTATCTTCACCCATTTCGTAAGGCTTTCTACCTAACAATCACAGACATTGTCTCTCCATTTTGTATCCATCCACACTATTGGCCCTCTCAAATATTGCAATCAAGCAACCATCTTATCACAACCATCAACAAGCAAGATCTATTCAACAAGGAAAATAATAACACTCACCATGGGAGTCACTCCACAAGCTATCTTTTGTTACCACAACCACGACCTCTTACTCTCCTTGCAAGTTGCAATCATGCACCATGCAAACAAGCACCATGCAACATGTACCATGTTGCAACCTCTACAACAAGTCCCAAATGACCTCTCAACAACTACTCACATGCATTCCATGCAATCTTGAGATTGCCATGCAGGCAATTTTCTTGTTGTTGACATATTCAAATGCACGTGACACCAACAAGCAAAGCCCCCAATTTCTTTTTGTAATTGTATGTTGCTCAACAGCTACTCACATGCATTCCATTCAATTTTGAGATTGCCATGCAGGCAATTTTCTTGTTGTAGACATATTCAAATGCACGTGACACCAACAAGCAAAGCCCCCAATTTTTTTTTGTAATTGTATGTTGCTCACTGTGTCCAAACTCAAGCACCATTACGAGCACAAACTGACACAAATAGGTATTCTCCCTCCACAAAATATTTCTCTCATGCCTTCACAGAGATGCAACAATGTCCTTAATAGGAACTTCCACAGGCAATGGAATAACCTGCAAACACAATCCATGAACTTCCCTCATGAGAAAGATCAGGCCCATGCTAACTCTGATACCATGTAAAACTTTTGCAATAAATAACTAATTCCTAAAACAACCTATAAAGAAATACAAAAGAGAACCACTAGCACAACAATAGGATACCGAGGTTACAATGGTAAAAACCCACATACGAGGTAAAACCTCCAATCTCAAAGATGCATCTTTATGTTCCCATGTGCTTCATATAATGATACATGAGGATATCTTTAAATACAAAACCTTCACTAGAACTTTCCTAGTGACAGTCCTCGCTCTCCAAGATTTTCTCATTCTCCTCTTAGCAACAACACAAAAGCTTACTAAATTATTACAAAGCACATACTAAACTTGCACAAGATGACAACTAAGTCACAACTCATGTGACAACTACACAACAAGCAAGAGCTATTTCTAACACTCCCCCATCGCAAGTATTTGTGAATCTATCATCTCATACAATTCAAGTTGGGCTCTCATGACATCTCCTTCTCATACTTGTCAAGGAATACTCCCCCGAAAGCAATATACACCATAGCAGTCATGGGCATTAGATCATCTCAACTAGAACACATGAAGAACAAGATTATTCAAGGTTACATGATCCGAGATATATACACCCACACCAACATGCCTAATTGTCTCCAACAAAGATACTATCATGCCTCACTGAACTTATAGACACACCCTACGAGACCAACAATTCAAGAGTTATGTATGCCACACTAGGTCTTACAACCACATATCATTTACAGCATGCAACAACACTTTATAGTTACTCCATATGTGAAGTTACACAAGTATAAGAAATATATGGCACCTCAACTTTTTATGCTTGTACCGTTTCTCGAGACAAGCTCCATGCATTATCTTCTACAATATGACACATTTAATGAGTTTGTCATACGCATCCTCACGAATCCTTGTCTCTACCATTAAACAATTGCATTCTCGTAAGCTTTCGTTGACAATATTCGTCTTCACCCAGTTCATAAGTCTTTTTAACTGACATAATCACAAACTTTGTCTCTCTATTGCATATTCATCCACACTACTAGACCTCTAAGATATGACAATCATGCAACTAGCTTATCACAATTGTAAAAATACAAGATCTATTCAACAAGGAAAATAATAACACTCACCATGGGAGTCACTCCCAACATTCTTCCAGACAAGATGTCTTCCACTGCCACAACCATGACCTTCACTTCATGCTCTCCTTGCAACTTGAAAACACGCACCATGCACCATGAACCACGCTATAGCCTTCTCTACAACAACTTGCAATTTCCCTCTCAACAGCTACTTAGATGCATTTTGTGCAACTTTGAGATTGCCATACAGGCATTTTTCTTGTCGTCGACATATTAAAATGCATGTGACACCAACAAGCAAAGCCCCCAACTTTTCTTTTGCAATTGCATGATGCTCACCGTGTCTAAGCTCAAGCACCATTACGAGCACAAACTAACACAAACCAGTATTCACCATCCACAAGCTATCTCTCTCATGCCTTCACAAAGCTACAACAATGTTATTCTCAATAGGGACTTCCATAAGAAAAAGCATAACCTAAAAACACAATCCACGAACCTCCTTCATGAGAGAGAGCAAGCTTGTGTTGCCTCTGATACCATGTATGATTTTGCAATAACTAATGCTTAAAACAACCCATAAAGAAATAAATAAGAGAACCAACAACACACCAATGGGATACCAAGGTTACAGTGGTAAAAACCCCCATACAAGGTAAAACCTCCACTCTCAAAGGTGCATCTTTATATTTCCATGTGCTCCATGTAAGGATACATGAAGATGTCTTTAAATACAAAAGCTTTACGAGAATTTTCCCAATGGCAATCCTCACTCCCCAAGCTTTTCTCATGCTCCCCTTAACAATAACACAGCTTACTAAATCATTATAAAACACATACTAAACTTGCACAAGATGACAACTCAGTCACAACTCATAAGACAACTATACAAGCAAGATCTGTTTTTAACAATACCTTCCTTAAAATCATAACTTGGTTTCCCTCTTTGATGATCTTGTTCATTGGCAGCCTTGTACTTCTCATTATCCTCCAATATTTTTGTTTCCATCTTTTCTCAATATCTATATTGGCATTTGAACTTATGATTGTAGAAAACTTCGAGGAGGTTAAGATTCTTCACCCTATAGATAGGCTCTAATCCTTGCAATGCCGCTATGTCCTCAACATCCTCTTTAGTAGCAACATCCTAGTTATCCCATCCTCCTTCCTTGAGGACTCCAAACTTAAGGAAACACCTAGTATAACCAAATGTGTTTTAAACCATTGCTCTGAATCATAACCAAGAACGACATTTGCCTCTCAATTTAAACGAATCCAAACTTTGAGCTTTGTTTATCAAATGCGCAAAACCTTTATAAAAGCTCCAACAAATCAAAAAGGTGTAGACAAAAATTGCTTCTTCTTATGATAAGGAAAATTACCCTATTTCACATACCGTGTGGCAACTTCCACCAAGAATAAATGATCTGAAACAAAATTGGGCATGTAAAAGGGTTTTCCCTCAAAACCATACATCCTAATATATGTAAAATTATCCTCATTGAAAAATTGGCCTTTCCCTGTCAAGAAAACTCTTATTTTGGAGGTCAAAGAAGTAGGTTCTCCTCCCAAAATCCTTTGTTGTACTCTTCTCACAAAGAGACACTGGATTTCATAAAAGTGACATTGGACCTTATGCTTCCAAAATAACAAGTATCACAAATGTACAAGGTCTACACCAGCCCTAATTGGCAAATTCTCAAAAGTTTTGTTGAAAACCAAGGCAAAAATCAAATAAGAGGACATATAAAATTTCTTGATTTTCTAGCATTTCAACAAGTGGTGTGAAATTTCATTTGAAGCCAATTTTGCACAATCAAAAATACTTTCTTATCTAGAGAATAATAGATGATAAAAACCGCTTATCTATACATACAATTTGTGGACTCCTATCCAACTAGTCGAGCGAACAACCATCCTATTTTCTCAATACGGGTCGGCAAACTCCAAAATATTCACTTGAAATAGCTTTACAACTTTAGATTTGGGTTGCACCACCCATTTATTCAAGAGAGTAAAACCACCACTATGAGAACTAAGGAAAGCATCCATCTCAAACAATTTAAACATATTAATGGATTCCAAGAGCCTCAACATTCTCTTGAAAAAGGTAGGGGTAAAGAGTACCTGGAGTTGTCCCTCTTTCTCCAACCTTATCACCCTACATTTAGAATCAAATTCCTCATCATGCCATTCGACAAATTCTTGTAAATCAGAAACCTCTGCTACACATCTAGCATTCTCCAACCCTGATGTCCAAATTACATTTTTCCAGTGTTCTTCCTGTTATCCACCAAGTTGCACTAGGATGGACTTCCAGCGAGCCGCCAAAGATTGAACATTTATTGTTCAAAATTCAGAGTTCAGAAGTTCAGTCGGTCAATAAGACCAACTTTTTCACATTTTCCATAAAAATTTGTAATGAGAGATGTTGCATGATGAACTTGTAAAAGGTCTTAGCCACCTTCGACTTAGGCATGAGTTGTTACTCTGGAGTGTTTTTTTTACTTATTAATTATATTTTGTCGTTTAAAGGCAATTTATAATTTATGAGTTTTTCACTCAATTCTCCAAAGTTGGATTATATACTCATGGTTAGGCCTTAGCATGAATCTAAGTCTAGTGTCTAATGTATATTACCATGCTAAACATACTCCTAAAGTCTTATGGAAATGTGCTAAGTCCCCCTTAGGATTTTTTTAATTTTTCAGTTAATTAAAAATTTTCCGCAAAACGGGAATTTTTAATTAAAATTAAAGTTTTAATAAAAAAGTGGTACTATGAGTGTTCCTATGCCTTGGGGGTGTTCATTTTTGGACCTAGAGCACCCACTTGGTTAAGTAAATTAGTGATTTTAATCACTTAAAAATCAATTTTACTCAAAAAACCCAAAAAAGTCAAATAAAATCAAAAAAAATCAGCAAGCACTATTTTTTGGGAAACATGTTTTGACATCTTGGGTTGATATAAAGCCTTGGAAGGTTATGTGGCAGTCATAAGAGACAAATAGGATGTGATTTGGTTTAAGTGGGTAAGATTTGGAAGGAGTTATGGAGATCTCCAAAGAGAGGTGCGCACCTCTTGAGGAGAGGTGGCGCATTTCTTGAGAGGGCTGCCTACCTCTTGAGAGGTGGCGCTCTCCCCCTCTTCCTATTGCTCACACATGTCATGCATTGGAGATGTGGCATAGGTGGCTGCCCTTTCTTAATACTTGGCTGCCCTTTCCTCTCCAAGTGGTGCGCCCTCTTTGTACACTTGGTGCGCCCTCCTTCATTGGGATTATCTCCCATGAGGTTATATATACAAGCTCTCTCCCTTTGTAATCTAGTTGGAGTTTGGGGATTGTTGCTTGTAGTTGTACTATTGTAATACTTTTCATTTGGAATAAAGAGACTTTGAAGGTCAAGAAGGTGTGTTATACATGTGTGTGGATGCTTGATGTCAATTTGTGCTTAATCTATGAGACAATATTTGCCTAATTTCTTCTTCGGATTTGTTATCTTGGCCTTTGAAAGGATGCTATCATCTAGTAGGATAGGATTTATCTAGCTTGCAGTTAATCCTATTGTTCATTTATAATTAGAGACTTTGATGTGTATGCATGTTAGGGTTAACTAACATACTCTTCAAGTTTCTTGTGTAGGTGACACCAATTTTGTTAACAAGTTTATTTGCAAGATTTTAAAACTTACAGGGTCTCATAGCTTGGAGTGGTGATGAAACTTGCTTGTCTCTTCACAACTTCAAGGATCTAAAGACTTAGTCCCTCTTTAACTCATCTAAAGACTCCATTGCCCAAGGGTTCCAAGGCTACAAGTTTCTTCCTTCTCTCTTTCTCAAAAGAAATTTAAAATTTTGGTTACTTTGTTACAAATGCAAGTATTATCTTAGATCTATGTTTATTTCAAATTATGAATATCTAAGTGTACATGCATATGATAAACTAGATCCAAGTTTGTACTTCCAAGTTTCCTCTAATTGCTTAGATCTAGCATAGGAAAAGTCTCATTTTAGCATGTTTTTCTTTCAAAAAATTTAGAAGTTAAAGGGTAGTTCTTTTCTTAAAGCTTTCACTTTCATATTTGGCAATTAGAGTGCCTTTATATTGTTGTTTTAAAACAGCAAACAAAAACCCTAAGGAGACAAGCTCTTTAGCTTGCTCTTCTTAGTTCATTTTGCTCATTTTACACTAGTTTTACTTAGTCAATTTTGGGGCTTTCCTACTAATAACCAAAGACACTTCCAAAGTGTTTTTGGCCATCTTCTATCTTGGTTTGCTTGCTGTTTTGTGCAGGTTTGCGAACAGATAAGAGGAATTTTTGTCCGTTTTGGGCGGATTTGGAGCATCTGGGACCCTCGGGGGCACCCCTTTCTTCAATAAATACTTGTAAAACATTGTAAAGACTTGTGACCCCCCTAATGAATGGTCACAAGTCACTCCAATAAAGAGTTGTGTCATTTCTTTAATAAAATCAGTGGGGCTACAAGCTCCCACTCTTCATCCCCCATAGGGGAACGATGTTTTTGGTGATTGTCTCAAATTTTGCAATTTAGCTTAGATTCAATTTTCATAACTAAGGATAAACTAAATTTAATCTTTCAATTCATCACAAAGCACTACAATCTCACATAAACAATAAGGTTAAATAATTCTTCACATAGATTAGTTTTCCCTTTTGCAAAGTAGAACACTAATTGCTAGATTGGATTTCATTCCATGCAATTTCTTGTTTAAAATAAACAACTCCCTTCAGCTCCCAATGCGGTTCCTGACCCTTCCAGTTGGGAGCTTGCCTCGATCTGCTGGGAGTAAGTTTCATACACGTTGGGCTGGTCAGTGGTGATAGACTAATTAGGGAAATCCTAAAGAGAATTTCGCTTTAGTGGAAACGTAAGAGCATCTGTGAGGATATCTGGCGGGAACTTTGAGATCTAGGTTCTCCCTATCGGATCTCCCCACATTTTCTTAAGCTTGTGTGTAAAATCAGAGGGACCTCCCTATTGGATCTTCGGCATTGCTCAACCTCCACTTTATGGACCTTTTCTGAAGGGCCAAATCTAGTTTAGACAAACACTTACCTTTCATGCAAATAAAAATTATCTCATTAACCTACCATCAATAAACCTTAATAAAACACACGATCTACATTGCCCACGATACTTTTAAGGCACTGGTCTCATTTACATATTTGCAAAGCCATATGTTTCACACTTTTATTTCAGCCTTTATTTTGAAGCAATTTGATTTACTTGCATCTAACAATTGTGTCTCAAGTATCCTTTTTATGCAAGTATATGTTTATGTATCTTGTAGTGAATAATTGATTTGTGTATGCTTTGCTTTATGTTGGTTAATGAAAGAATAAACTCCTAGATTCATTTCTTGTACTTAGATTAGTTTCAAGCCTTAGTATATTTGTTAGGGACTACCCCCCTTGGCTTCGCTAGGAGTTGGCCT